>VUJU01000388.1:88331-112936 GCA_009835225.1 Aphis craccivora
TAACTTAGGTTTTAAATAAATTACTTATCAACAGACAAAACATTTAGATATTAATGTATATTGTATATTATTATATTCTAATACAAACCTTAGTTTATCCATTATGGTTATAAATAAAGAAACAATATCTGCAATGCATTTACTAGTATTGCCTTTGTCGTCTTTAATAGTAATCGGCCGATCTTCTTTAATACGCTCTATTGCTGCTGGACAATCTAATTTGTATTTTTTAACAAAGGACTCAACCGTTGGAAAATCATCGCCCTGTATTTGTTTAAAAGAAGCTTTGCACTGGACAAGCAGTTTTGAGCAGGCGGCAGTATACTCTTTGGGCGTTACACAATCTCGTATATATGCTTTTTCCAAATGCTGCAGTGTGTTGACTAATGCATAGAAGTCAGCCATATTATCATACTTTTCCCGTTCACGAGCATTGCGAAATAGTCTTACTTCTTCCAGTAGTTCTGGACGATTAGCATCCTGAGAATCCATCATTTTTTTTTTGTGTGTTCTATTATTTACCCTTTTTTCTAAAAAATATATTCAGGTAAAATAAAAATTAAATATAAACCCGATACAAATTGTTTTATTATGTGAAAATACGTAAATAAAAACTTGTTTTGTTATTAAGTTTATGATTATTGATAAGTTATAAACTTTTGTGATTGTGAACAATTATTAATACTTCTTTTGTGAATTCAGAATATTATAGTGATTATAGCATATAAATATGTAATAAAAAATCATCGGAAAAAACTAAAAATCTGAAATATAATATATATATATATTTATCTACTTAATAGTTATTACGTTATTACCTATCATGAGTAATAAAAGTAATAATATTATCAAAACTACGATTATATTTCATTATCAACCAATATTAATTTTGCAACGATGATAACTCGAATATGAACAACTCCTAATCGAAGGAGTCGAAACTTGAAACTCTTAAGTCACACTCACTGTCTAACACTATAAAAAAAAAATAGTAGTAGGTACAGTAGGTACACTCAGTACACCTACTATAACATAGAATACTATTATGTATTAGTAATATATAGTAATATTTATAGTAATACTACTATTACTACTTCTATGACTATAATACTATGATAACATTAATAATTATAGTACTGTCTCGTCGATATTAGTCTAAACATTTTTCTTTGAGTTATGAGTTTATGCCTGTAATAATTATGAAGTTGTGAATGATAGATACCTATGGTGCCTTACCTTACTCAATATTAATAGGTATTATACATTTAATAATGAGTATCAACTATAAAGTAATTATATTATAGTATATAATTATAATTTAATTTATACCTACCTAATCCAATAAATCCACAATTACATTTTTAATAAATAACACTTTATAATGATCATTGCTAATAGTACTTGAATAAGTACCTCAAATACCCGACAACTACTGTCTTTTCAATTCTCTTGTTAGGTGTTTTCATAATAACAGCATTTATTCTAGTCACAAACCTAGATCTTTCTTAGTTCATGATGCTTGTGTAATTATATACATACACTTTGAGCAAGTTACGAAAAAGCATAGCCGTCACCACAGTATTAAATAGTTAAATCTTTAATATACCTATCACTAAAACATTCAAATATATATTTTTTTTAATTTTATCATGACAAAGTAGATTAATAGATCTACTTTGCTATGAACTTTATTATTACTTAAATTAAACTCATCAATAATTATAAGTTGATAGCTACCTTATATAAATGTATGGCTATAGCTTTATATATATAATAAATCAAGCCAGTCAACAATATAATTTACATGCACTTTTTTTATTTTTACAGTTATACATAATATTTATATCTATTTATAACTTTTTGTAGTTAACTATTTTTTTACTTGGATTCTGAATGGAGCAATGCATTTATTGATTTGATAATGATGTGTGCTTAATACAAAGTTCCTCACAACTAAATAAACTAAAATAACTCTAAATGTGAAGTTTGTAAAACTATAATAAATTTATTAAATGTTAATATAATGTTATACAACATTTTATTTAAAAAAAACCATTAGTCTTATTATAATTTAAATTTAAACTCTCAGAATATGCAAAATATACAAACACCCTAAGTTTTTTAAAATTGAAATTATGCTTATAACTACAAACCTTTTCACATTGTTCTACATTAAATCAGCATTGACTCAAAAGCTAATAATATTGTCATGAATATATTATGATATTGATATATGTAAATATATACTAGGAGCCTATATAATAGTTTATAATTATAATATGATAAATACTAGGGTTTTTTACAGTAAGAATTAATTTAATAGTTTATAGTTATACTTTTTGACAGCTTTTTTAAGATGTATGTACACTGTACACATTTAAACTGAATTAGTATTTTTATTCATTTAAAAATATTTGAATACTACGTACCTACTTAGAGTTTAGACATAATAATATTACGAACCCGGACATTGAAGGTAGGTAGTAGGTACACTGCAATGAGACAAAGATTGAATTATATTTCTAAAAATGTTTAGCTTTTATAATCGTAAATAACAAAACTTATGAATAGTTATGAAAATTAGTCATTAAAAACAAATAACATTTTTTTATATTTAAAATTATTCTATACCTATATAAAGTATAGATAGGTATGTATTAACTATGCTGTAGGTACTATTGTACTACTATAAATAGTTAAAATAAATAAGATAATAATATATAATTTGTGATTATGATTTATGAAGAGCATTATTATTCATTATTCTATATAAATATTAATAACTTAAATAACGAGATCATCAATTTTATAATATATTATATACAATTTATAAACAAGTATAAGCATTAGCTAAATATCGTATAATAAAAAACCCATCAAAACAAATTTTAGATTATAATTTTTATGCTAGTTAATAAAATTGATCTATACAGTACTGATCCCTAACTTGGGTTATTAGGTTTGGTATTATATTAAGTCTATATAACAATTAGTAATTTTAGACTTGCAATCATAAATAATCACAATACATACATATCGTATTTTCAACCTAACGTCGACAACTTAAATTTAATAGGTACATATTGTCTATTGATTTAAGTTACAAATTACAATAGGTATAATATAATATAGTAATCTTCTATTATAATATACAATAAACCCTGTATTATATTTTAATACTTAATAGACAGTCACGTCACGGAGCCTTCAAAAGTATCCGTTATCAGCGGTGACAGTTATAGAAAGCCTTTTAGAAAATTTTGTAAATATTTTTATACAATTTTGGAGTTTTAAAATTAGAATTTTAAGGAGTAGTTTTTTAATAAATTAATTGTACTAGTGTACTACGGAGTACGGATAATGTAAGTTCATGATAATTGATTACGGATTTGAAGATTATAAGTGTCCGTTTACAATCATAGTCCTCGATTATTGATTACACCGACCGAATTCGGCGGTTGAACATTGGTTTAACTAATTATTGTAAAAGGCGATTTGAAAATTTTAGTAATTGATAATAATCTATTATTAAATTATTTATTAATATTTATAATTCAATATGGTCCAAGTATAATAATCACTTAATTCAATGTTCTTGTCAACTTAATATTTTTGTTAAATCAATTTCAAAGACATTTATGTTTTTAAAAACATTTTAGTAATTGAAAAACTACTTGTTTGAATTTTGAATTGAGTACCTACATCAACATTTTTTAGAAAAATAATCCATAATATAGTTTTTATTGTTCTTAATTAGTAGGTACTAGGTACCAATCTCCGTAACTGAAAACAAATTTCGGAGGGTGGAGCCGATAGAGAGTCAACATTATTTGTTCGGAATCAATACCATTGTCAAAAATTAAAAAATGTTCATACTCAGGATGACCTGTTGTGCACATTAATTTAAGCAAAATAAACACTTATTAAGGGTTAAATGTTAATTAATAATCATTTACATGAATTAATTAAACTCATTTATTAATTTGAAACAACAATTATTAAAATATGATATAAAAACGATAACAATCCATAGTTAATACAACATAATATGATTTTGACATTTTATCTATTTTACATAAAACTCATTTTTGAACTATAAGGTTAATTCATCTACACACTGGTGTTACCATAACTACCAAAATCACATAATTTAAAACTTTGTCGTTCAACATACAATTATATAATCTACAAATTTCTAAAAGTAACTAAGAGTAAATTTTTAATACTAAAAAGTATGTATGTATGAATAATTTAAGAAAGTATGTACCTATTTATTTTTTACTGTGAATATTATTTAGAATAATATGTACCTATAAATAAATGTAAATTATTATGTTAACATATTAATATTTAATACATTTATTTATATGATAAAAAATCTTTCTACTTTTAAACATTTCGGAGGGGGGTCCGGACCCTGGACTCTCCCATCAGTTACGGCCTTGCGCGGCTGCGCCCTTGCTTCAAATATCTATAAAGAAAACTCGAGCATCATTATGGGGAAAAATGTTATAACTTTATAAGCGTCTAAACTTCAATTTTTATAAAAACGCGTAACGATATATACACAAACGATTTAAAATATTTGTTATTATTCAAAATGTATGTCATAGATACTTGAAAATTTAACCAGTTATGTATTTAGATTGGCATTTATTTTTCTTTACATAATTTTAATTTCAAAATATTTCGCTTGCTTTTAAAGGCTAATTATAGGCATTTTAAATATTATTATAATAATATATATTTTTATAAATGTAAATAAAATTTTTTGGCTGGGTAAAATACTTGGAAATTGAATACAAAGTTCTTTTATGAGTTAGTCTTATAGTAATACAAAAATTCTAAAAATTCATTTTTTTAATTAGCGTTTGAAGTTCAAATTTTGACAAAAATCATGAATATTTGCAAATTATTTTCTATAATATATAGATAAGTTTATAAAAATGTTTGTATAATATGTACATTACAATATGTATATTCTTTACTCTATAGTCTATGTCCTATGATATGTACCTAGCTAAGAATTTAAAATTTAATACAAGATTTTTCATAAGTTTGACTTACAATAATTATATAAAAAGTATTAGGTTTTTGTTATAGTTAAAATTACTTAGGTTAGAATATGTGAAATATACACTAGTTTTTTAAATTGGCATTTTCTGTACATGTTTTAATTTTATTGTATTCAGGTCATTAAAATATAAACCACCTTTTTCAAAACCTAGAAGAAAATATATCCTAGATTGGTTCAGAATCGTTTTTCGTATACAATAATTATGATACCTAATAGGTACCTATTATTGTATTAAAATTTAACACATCCATTATAGTGAGCTGCTCTTAATTCTTATGTCCGAGGTCCACTCGATACCTACTGAACAGCATTGCGTATAACCCATTTAACCACCTTTTTAAACATTACTTGTCTAGTTGTATAGTTAGTGAATATTTTAACTTTTGCACAATATTACCATAAAATTAATTCAATTAATCGTTCTCGTTGTTTATTGACAAACTATTTAAAATTATATAAATAGTATTATTTTTACGTCATGGAGAATAATTCACTGTTACCCGTAGTCCGTAGATTTGTATATAAAACCGGATATTATGTTGGTGAGAATTGAGAAGGCAACCCTAAATAGAAAGCTTTTAATATTGACTTCTATTTAAATTAAGATTTAAGAACGAAATTGTTTACCTTTATTTGGGAAAAGTACCATGTACTATTTATAGGTACTAAATATGCATTCAACTTACTATATAGCCACATATTATATAATTATGAGCATAAATGCATGGCTGCATTCGCAGTGCCGGATCTAGGGGGGGGGGCAAGTGGGTATCCTTGCCCCGGGCGCGGGTTAGGGCGCTGTTGGTATAAGGGCGCTCTTATAATTGTTGATAACCCGTACCACTAATACAATATAGGGGGGCTAAATTTCTATTAGTCCCGGGCGTAAAATATGCTAGATCCGACACTGTGCATTCGTTCAAAATATTAATTATCTACGTTCTACATTCTACATGCAGAAAATAAATAATAACTAATATTAGGTATGTTTTACAAATAATTTTTTATAAATTATAATTGATAATTGATAAGAAAAAGAAAAAAGATTTGAATTAATTATTATTACTATTTTGAAACACGGGTTAAGATTATTAATATACTATCCACGAATTAAGATATACATCTTATTAATAAGTTATATAATATCTTAATTCGTGATACTATCTTAACCGTGATTTGAAACTAGCCTGTTATGGGTGATAACTAATAAAATTAAGTTAGGAGTGGATGTTTTTATACTTTTAAAGTTTTAATTCTCATTTCTCAAGCACCTCTCTTAAGGACACTATTGGTGACCGCCGT
This sequence comes from Aphis craccivora, assembly GCA_009835225.1. NCBI lineage: Eukaryota > Metazoa > Arthropoda > Insecta > Hemiptera > Aphididae > Aphis > Aphis craccivora. Next base: position 94,711 of record VUJU01000388.1, read on the forward strand.
GTGATTGTAAAGGGAAAAAGCGGGAATACCAAATAGGTACTGTAATATATTTTATCTTATATTCTTATGTAATTTTACACCTAAATTAAATATATTATTGTTTATAATACATATTACATATATTATAAAAACCATTACATAATAAATAATAAAGCCAAAGGAATTAATAATATGTAAAATAAATATTATGTATTTTATCAGTTAGAAATTTAATACGCACATGTATAATGGACTATGTAGTTCGTCTTTATACCACCGCCGCTACTTATCGATTAAACTCTCTCACGCTCTCGAGTGGTTATTAATTATATTTTTACCTGTGTAAACGTGTTAATTTAATACGGTTTTTAGATTATTTAAAAGTCTGATATTGACAATAGTAAAAATCATATATTTATACCATTATACAGAATCAAATCATACCATGCCACCGCGCGCGGTTTATTTACGAGTTACCACAGGCATAATTTGTTTTAAAAATATGTATACACAAGATCTTGCAAGAATGTGGCGCCAAACGACGTATACCATTAGCGTAGTACCAACCGCTCGCGTTGAGGTAAAATCCCGCAAAAAATCGTTCGCATTCTTGACGATCTGAATAATACATAATTTTTTAAACTTCATAATTTAGATACATGTATTGTAATTTGTAAATCTATATTCTATATAATTATAATATTATCATTAATACCATATAATATCTTAATAAAAATATTTTCGTGACTTATGTCTTATTGTGTAATGTCAATGAGTACCTATGTAATAAATTATTACCGAACGGAATTTAGTATTTATACGATTATGACTGCGACTGTTCGTCAGCGCCTCAGCCAAACTGTTCGGCGGTAGGACTCCAATTTCAATTTTCAATATCATAGTTTATTTGCTCCGTAAAAATTTATTAGATAATATATTAATATTACTATTGAAAAATATTATATCGTCATGGGCGCCCATTGGGAGGGGCAAGATAGGGCACTTTCCCCCCCCTAGACAAAAAAATATTTAAAACTTGTATCTCAATAAATATTACCATAATATTATTATTATCTTTATAACCATACATTTGAGAATTTTTTTATTTTGACCCCCCCTAAAATGTTACTTATGGGGCGCCCATGTATATCGTCGCCAATAATCTTGTTTTTATAATATTATATTATTATCTTCCGAACTTCGGATGGTTTGTCACATGAAGTCTGAAATCATGTAAATAAATTACACACTAGTTACACTACATAGTATTATATTTAATTCCCACTATTATTGTCCCCTTATCTAGTTATCTATAATTAATCCATAAGCCGTCGTACGTAGGTACATAATATAAGATATTTTTATTAAAGATAAATACAGATAACGTGAAGAAAGGTAAAAATAATAATACTAAGTAATAATATATTAATAGAAAACGAATAAATAAAACAGAAATACCACATTATTTTACATCACAAAATTCGAATTTTATCCGTGATAGTTCGTCGAATCGGAAGGCGTTCGTATATCACGAAACGGTATTTTCTTGTGGTGGGGAGAAGAGTGGCGCGTCTGTTGGCCGCACTGTAGTCATCAGGAGCAGGAAGGTGTTTTTTGTTTTTTTTTTGTTTTTTTTTTTTTTTTATATACCAATATCGCCAATCGCTACTCGCAAGTGTCGAGCATGAAACGATAAGTGCGAAATCTGTACCGCTCGCATTTTGGTGTGTCCGTACTCCTTGTTTATTACCGCCGTTCGGACGTCTTCCGTCGCGTACACGTCGCCGCGACCGTCTGTCCGTTTGCGCATCTCGCCGCCATCGTCCATTGAACCGCGCTCTCGCCCGACCCGTACCGCCGCCAATGTAAACGGGCCCCCCCGACCGATTGTATAGGACGTGTTGAGAGCTGTTTGGGATTTACTTAGTCTGTGACACACACATGTAAGTACACGGGTATTTGTCACAATTTCCTTGGGTTAGCCAGATCGGACTACGACTCGGACGAGTCTTGGAACCTATTGCAATTTCAGTTGTTAACGATTTTTTTCTCGTCCTTTTTTTCTCTTTCCCGTCAAATCAAAACACGAAAACACGGGAAAACGGCGGTGGTGCCATCTGCCGGCCGCCCGCATTTGTTGTCATTATCTACGTTTTATTATTACGCTCCCGAATGTTAAAATATTAATTATGTTATATTATTATTATATTGTGTATTCTTTTAGAATGAACTTATACTAATTTTCTTGATTTTTCATACCCCCTCCCCACAACTTATTTATTGTGTAATTTTACTGCACGTGCAACTCAGTCCGTGGACTAACAAGCACCCTAACGTTTTTTTCTTATGTTTCTCGTTTGTGTTCCTAGCGATTGTCAAATGACGTTCCGCGTTTCGGCTGCAATGGAATGCGCTAGCATGAGTACAATCCCAACCTGCTTGGCGTTAGAAAATTGATTACTGCAAAACACGATATACCTGGTAAGTCGTGGACACTTGTCACAAACCAATTCATGTAGTTGTTGTCTAAAAGTGTGTGTCCGTACAGTTCACCGATAATTTTTCATTCTTGTTGGCCATCTAATATAGATCCTATAACTCTATTTTTGTATGTACTACCATCATAGTGAATTCTCTTATATAGTTATCCTCTTATTATTTTGCATGTGTTGTTTGATTCACTAAGTATACATTAAAATTATTAAAATTAACCTAACCCAAAACCTTCTTAACATCATCATAGAACAAAAATATGTAATTGTTATAGGTAGGTAAGTTAGATTTCTGTGTACTATTTATTTCTATTAATTTTCTATAACAACCTAATTTTTATATTAGTTATATTTTTATTGTTTTATTTAAAGTAATCCTCAGTAACAGTGATTCATAAATAAAATTTAACATTGGTATATTTATATAAATTTGGTTAAGATGCTAAACAAATACAACAGTCACAAATATATACCTTTAAAAATATAAAGTTTGTTTAAAAAATTGGTGTTAAAAATAAATTTGATGATAGTGGATATGAAGTCAAGGTCTTAATTTTGTGATAATTTAAAATAATCAAGTTTGAGATTATTAAAAGTTAAATGTATTATGGAAATTTTACTCTAAACATATTTAATTAGGTTAAAGAACTCAAAATATATGTGTTTTGTTTTGTTTTTAAGTTTTATGCATTAAAAACAATTTTTTGTTATTTGTTTATTAAGTGTTCCTTTCAAATTTTTTATGACAATAATAATAAATCAAACTATCCAATGATAACTTATATTTGTATTCAATAGGATTATATATCATTAATAATATTCATAAGTCTATTATATAGTACCTATTCGTTCTACCGCAAACGCATCCTACCAGTTGCTATAGGATGCTGTTTACTTGCAGTTGGCAGATTTTTACACGGGCTTAAAATTATCTCTAATAGATATGGTTGAATCGTTTTCTTTGGTTAACACTTGATCTTTATGGCCTTATACTATATGAATTTCGATAACAATACTTCGACATTTTGTAAAAGTATAGGCTCAGTAAAACTTATATAAATTCCAATGAAACTCAATTTTGAGTTAAATATAAACCATTTAACTTCAATCTAGCAGATTAACACTTATTGAAGATTTGATAGTTTTGATACTCTTGGTGCACTATGTTCTTAACTGGATTTTAATATTGATTTTTAAATCAAGTTTTTTCCTAAATTAATTCACCAATAATTTATGGATACTTCATCATAGTTTGGCTCACACAATGTAAGTGCTGGCAGTCTTTTAGTGAACCCCAAATATTATTTTTGGGAATAAATTAAAGTCAAGGTACTAAGTCTGGCAAGTATGGAGGATGTTCGAGTACTGAAATATGTTTTATCAGCTAATAACTGCTTAACAGAAATAGCATTGTGTGCAGGTCTGATTTCTTGATGCAGAATCCATGCATTGTCTTTCATAAATCTGGCCTGATTTGATCTAAACTGTTTCTTTGTCAACATGTCTACAATATGCAAATGCTGAAACGTTGATTGTTTTGGACAATTTTTTTGATGTTCTCATCAATTGTCAATTTGCTGCAAGGACGACAAAGATGCTTGCCGTCTTTCACCTCATGTACCACTTAAATACAAACAAGAAATTTTGAATTAACACGTTGTTCGACTTTAAAATTCGATATATTACCAGCAGATCATGCGATATTGTCCACTTTGAACAAGGCATGAATGCAAAGTAAATAACTAAAAGAGATTAAAATTGTATTATTCAATGCATTGGCTTGTATAATTGATAACTATGTTAATATTATCCACCTAACAGTTGATTATGCTCTGAGTAAAAAGTAATTCCGTTTTTAAATAGCCACATCTAGTATAATAACAATTCTTCTATTCTATAATAACTCACCCCAGTTTCTTATAACTTATATAGGTATTTAAAAAAACTATATATAACTAGTGGTTGATATTCATTGCTTAGCTAATAGTATCTTTTTTGCAGTCAAGTATTTCAATTAAATGTGCTTTTTATAAATTAAAATCTTAACTTCTGTATCTGAATATATAATTTTGGAATATTTCTATGATATATTGTAAAAACTAAATGTCTGAAAAAAGTCAAGAAAAATTGAAAGTGTAATTCAACATATTTTAATTTCTTTTTTATAAAATAACTACCTATATTTTTATTTGTTTATTAAACCCATACTATATGCTATATATGAGCTGTAATTATGTATATACCTATTTGTTTTTGTATTTCAGCTATATTGATTGTAATTAATTTTAAAATGTTAAATATTTGACATTCTTTGTAATTTAAAATTAATTTTACTTTGTATGTTATAATAATTAATGTATTTTATATTTTTTTTTCAGTTAATTCTTCAAAAACTAATTTATAAGAAAATTTATCATACACCTTCATTTTAACTCTGCTATGTGGTAAGTACATGGATTATTTTTTAATGAACCTTTTACTATTATTATGGCTTAGAGATTAAAAGCCTATTTAAAGCCATAAGTACAGATATAATAATACTTTATAATATATTGTAAATTTAATTTTTCAAGTAACTACTAATTTCTCATCAAATTATGTTAAATTGAATCTTTTTTTGATTAGGTTATTAGGTTAATACACATTATTAGAAACACTTAAATTTTTATATAGGTCAAATATGTATATCAAAGCTTGTATTTTCTTAAATATAAATACCTCGATCAATACCTATTTATTTTACTAATATTTAGATTTAGATAGATTCACTATAGCCTTTTTTACTTTCATTACATATATGGCTCTAAAATCTAAATTGACTGGATAAAATAAATCATTTAAAGTTTAATCCTAAATAACCGTTTCTAAAATCCTTTATTTGAATTATCGTGTAATTGGAATAATTTTATGGAATAGTTATTACTAATTAGTATTATATTTTACTGAAAAGAATAAAATACTTAAAATCATAAAAAAAGAATATTAATATGATTAAATTTTAATAAATTAATAAAAAATAAATGTAAGTATATGTAAATTAAATTTAAAATTGTTCTTATTCAGTTAATCTTAATTTTGTAACCTGAGTGTACCTATAAAATTTGGTTTATCTATTTAGTATAAGGCCTATATTAAAAATAAACATACTTTAATATTTATGTATATAATTTATTTTATGTACTTAAAATATATATTTTAGTTTGTTTGACCTTTGATCATCTTAGTTTTGTAAATCATTTTATAATTTTTGTATTAAAACAATATGCCACATTCATTTATTGTTATCTAGTAACTTATTATTATAATTAATTTAGATTTAAAAGTTAATTGAATCTGTTGAATCACATTTCTAATAAATACTTATATTTTTAAAATAAATAAAAAAGACGTTTTTATATTATGACTGTTCTTATAAAACAGGCATCAATGCTGCAGAAGGCGGAGTTAGGTTTTTATCATTTGCAAACTCAGCATGTCATATAGAACTAAACGTCAACCGATCTCTAAAGATGAATGTCCATGTAAGTACCAATTAGTATGAATATAAGTAATTTATTAAAATATATTTATCTATTTTTTCTTTTTGTAGTACCAACAAAGAGGCGGAAGGGGCGCCCTTCGACGCTACAGGAAGAAGAAGAAGCGTCCTCCTTAGATACTCAAAGTGGCTCGCGTTCAGATATGAGAATACCATCATCAATTTATAACACACGAATTACCACTGATGCACCAGCAGAAGTAAACTGTTTTTCTTTACTTACATTTTATGTTAACATATATATATATTTTAAATATTCTATTATAGTTATTTCGTAAAGACTTGATCAGTGCCATGAAGCTCCCTGATTCTGAACAGTTGTCTACTGATGCATACTGGATTATCAGTGACCAATGGAAACAAGAGTGGGAACGAGGTGTGCAAGTACCAGTTAATCCAGACTCTTTACCGGGATCAAGTGTTCATGAAATTCCCGTTGTCTGCAAGCCGTCTTCAACTAAATCACCTAGGAGTTCACCTTCATCAATTTATCATACTCAACAAACTGAATTCAAACTGTAAGTATTTTAATATATTAAATCTTTTAATAGAATTATTATAATATGATGTTTTTATTTTAGGCCAAAACATAAATATATTCGCATCACTAAAGATGAACATTTTAAAACTGAAGAACATCAATTGTCACTTTTACCTTTAAAAGCAGAAAAATCTTGTTCATATGATATGGATGATTTAGATACAGCTTGGTTAAAACTATGTAATGGTGAAAGATCATTAGCAGGTAATAAGTCAAAAATGTTATAAACATATGCATTGAAATATTAACCTAAATGATTGTTTAGGCTTACCAAAAATAAAAGATGATCAATTTGAGAATGTTATGGAAGAGTTAGAAATGAGGTGCTGGGAAAAAGTGCAAAAGATAATCAAGGAAGAAGAAGGTCTTGGAATTGAATATGACGAAAATGTTATCTGTGATGTGTGTCGATCGGTTAGTTTATTTATTAAAATGTATTATATACATGGGCGTTCTCACAGGGGGAGATGGATCTCTCCCAAGTCTTTTTATTTTCTTACATATTAGTAATACATATTTTGTCTGTTTTTGGTAACTCTTATGGCTGATCATGTAACAATTTTTTTTATCCCCCTCCATTGAAAAATAATGAGAACGCCTCTGTATCTACATAATAAAATAGAATAGTTATTATGTATTTTATGGTAAGTAGATGACATACTTGAATGAGTTGTCTATGATATATATATATATAAATTGAATTCAGCTAAACCAATTTTGTGTTCTTAACTAGGTGAATAATAAATTAATCTAATATTTAATGTTAAGGTAAGAACATTAAATGTATTAATATATTCGTTTTACTATATTTTATCTTGAAGTGAATAAAAACTATTTTTTAAATTAAATATTTTAAAAGCTAATAAACCCATTAAATAATAAAATACTGTAAAAATCCAACTTGCTAACATTTTGATAGTTGATCAATTTGCATTCATATTAAAAATAACACAAAATTGGTTCTATTATACAAATTGTCTGATGTATGTTGAACGATAGAGCAATACATACACCTAGAGCTATGTTATTGTCTCTTAATTGATGAAGTGACAGTAACATTGTTTAAAATAATTATTGATTGAAAATTTTATAAATTAATAATTTGGATTTTAACATTTCGCCAAGATTTAAAATTCGCAGTAATATTTTGTTCTGTTTTAATTATTTCTGTAGGTACTCTTAAAACTAGTTGCCATATTGCATCATTTAAAGTAACCTGGGATGCTTACAACATTTTTTAGACAGTTTACAAAGAGCTTTTGTTTGGACTTTCCTTATTTTTATTTTTAAAAGGGTGAACATTTATCAACACTCAATTTAATTTGTTCTTCTCAAATTCATTTAAACTATTTTCATTGAACTTAAATTTACTTTTTAGGTAAGTATTGTAATAACATGCCTTATGACTTAAAATACAATTGTATATTTACATGCATACAACTATCAATTAATTTATTTCAAGTAATCTGAAATTATATTCCTTTAAAATTATGATTATTGATAAAACAAATAATAGTTGTAAGTTAATGATTATTTTGGTCATAAATTGGTTATTTTTTGTGATTTTATCTGATTTACTATTATTAATCTCCTCGAAATAAGAGTCATTGTAGCATTCGATGCGCAAGTAACAAAAAAAATTAGGGTGGTAGCGCCATTATTTACAATCACAGCAAACAGATCTACTGTTTTCAACATTTTGTGATTTTTTTATATATTAAGTTAATAAAATAAACAATGATTTATTTAAATATATATATATATTTGAAGATTTTTAAGTTAAAGTATTACTTGAGTAGTTGATATTATTTTATGTATTATTTCAATTAATTTGTTTTTTCGGTTATGAATTTTTCATTTATTAAAATTATGGAATTTGTAAAATATGTTTATTTTTTTACTATTTTCATATTATAATTGTATGAGATAATAGATATACAATAAATTAATTATGATACAAGCTTAATATAGCTAATATGATATTAAAAAATACATTCTGATTAGATTTTCTTGTTTTATCCTATAAATTTTAATAAGTCGTCTGCAAAATATATAAATGAACATGTTAGGTAGAAGTAGAATGTACAATCTGCAATTCAGCTAGTGTATAACTAGTTTATTAGTAAGTTATTTAATATTTCAAGTGTATCAAGTTTTTTTTTTTTTTTATAATTTCAAAAATTAAATGTTTCTTAAGTAATAAAATGTTTACACTAATAAATATAGAATTAAATGACATAAGGAAAGTACCATACAAAGAATACAATTTTAAATGAAAAATCATTTGATAAAAATGTCACTCAAAAATAAAAACCTAAAAAAAAGGTAAATAATATATCATTTCTTACCAAAAACGTTAGTGTTGTTGATGTCCATACGTTGAATGTATGTTAGGTGTACAATATTTATTAAATAATAATACAATATAAAAAAATATAGGTAACATAATATAAAAATTTTAACATAAATAACCTTGTTTTTATGAATCAATGTTTATTTGGTAAGTAATTTAATATTAAAAAAAAAGTGTCTATTAATATTGGTTTTAAATTGTGGCGGTAATAAATTCATAGTAATGGCGCCTCCGCTACCAAAATTTATGCTTAGATGCTAGTGTCTGGGAGTTGATAAGTTGCTGTTGATATGGCAATGAAAGGCTCTTATTATTTTCACAGAGGAAATGGTTGATAATATTTTCAATACCATATTACCTACAGTTATATTATTTATTTAACATACTTTTAGAATGTATTTGTTTATAAATAATATAGGACTACCTGTAAATAACTCTTCTAACCTTAGTTGTTCGAAATACTCTATGGTTCACTTAATATAACATATTTCATAGAATAATAAACATTGAATTCTTATAGTTATTGATAAAGTTATGTCATGCTTTAAAACAGTGGTTCCCAATTTTTTTTCCTGTGATGTCTTTTTTTAGGATCAAATTCAGCTGTGGTGCTCACGACCTTCTGTGAATACCATGAAAGACAAAACAAAAAAAAAAATTCTTCACATTTTAAATTAATTATTAATGCACTGTTTGGAAGCCACTGCTTTAAAACATAAATTCTCTAAAAGCATTAGTGTACATAAGTTAATTAGTGATAAATACTAGAAATAATTTAATATTAATAAATATGTACTAAGTGTTTTTTATCATTTTAGCCTGATTCCGAAGACGGTAATGAAATGGTTTTTTGTGATAATTGCAATATTTGTGTTCATCAAGCATGTTATGGTATTACCACAATTCCTTCTGGGTCATGGCTGTGTCGTACTTGTACTTTACGTTTTCGTCCTGAATGTGTACTTTGTCCAAATAAAAATGGTGCAATGAAATGCACACGATCAGGCCATAAATGGGCACATGTGTCATGTGCATTGTGGATACCTGAAGTTAGCATTGGATGTGTAGAAAAAATGGAACCTATAACCAAAATATCTAGTATACCTGTATGTATTTTTACTAGAAATTAGTACAGTAAATCAAAAATTAATAATATTCTATAATTTTAGCCTAGTAGATGGGCACTTATATGTGTCTTGTGTCGAGAACGAGTTGGAGCATGTATACAATGTTCAGTTAAGACATGCAAGACAGCATATCACGTTACTTGTGCTTTTAAGCATGGTCTTGAAATGAGAGCTATTATTGAAGATGAGAGTGCTGAAGATGGAGTAAAATTACGAGTAAGTATCATTATACATTTAACATCTTTTAATAAGATTAAACAGTTTTATGGAATAATATTTTTAAATATTTTAGTCGTACTGTCAAAAACATAGTGTAACTAGTAAAAAAGATAGAAATTCTGATTCAGAAGATGAAGATTCTACAAAAAGAAAACGGAAAGATATGACTTCTGAAGAAAAAAATCAAGCTAGAGCTGCCAAGTATGTATATTGCATAAAATTTTAAATAATCCATTTTATAAAAATATAAATGTTTTTCCCTAAGGCTACAAGAAATCGAAAGTGAATTTGAAAAGCATGTTAATGTCATTGATGTTACACAATGTCGTGATGTTGATAATGATGGTATTTTATACATTTATAATTATTGGGTATTAAAAAGAAGGTCTGGTAATAACAGGCCATTGTTATTACCAAAATCTGATGATGGTGATCTTCTTGGAAGACAGCAAGAACAAGCAGATTTAGAAAAACATAAAATGTTTGTACAACTTAGACAAGATTTAGAAAGGGTAAGTTGTAAAACTAAAATAAATATAATTGTTATTTTATATTACAATTATTTAAGTTGGTTAATTATCAAATTAAATTTGGTTGTTAGGTACGAAATTTGTGTTACATGGTCAGCAGAAGAGAAAAACTTTCTCGTAATTTACTCAGTTTACGTGAGCAAACTTTTCACAAACAAGCGGCAGTTCTTTCAGATAGTAAGCTTAATCTAAGTTCAGCAGAAGTGTCAGCTGTCCAAGAAGCTAATCATGGACCATCAATATATGATAGATTATATTCATATCCTGATGCTCCTGACTTAAGCACTGATTTTGAAACTATGTTATCTCGTATTGCTGGAGGTGTTTCACCAGAAAAATCTAATTATACTAGTTTAAAATGGCCCCAAAGTAATAATCCATATAAACGGTCTTATATCAATGGATCTATACGTTACTCAAGTTTGTCAAGCAGTAGTGATCTTGAACTAAAACCTCCTAAACTAATTAGTAGTGAACGATCAAGTATGGATGAAGCTGAATTAATCAAATCTATGTTGAACAAACGTAAGTTAAAAGAAAAAAGGCTGAATAAAAAACGTTCAAAAACAAAACTTTCTACTGATTCATCTACTGAAGAAGAAAATGATAAAGTAAAACAAAAGTGGAATGTATCACCTAATAAAAAATTATTACAAATTGAAAAGCAATTTGGTAGTGATGATAGTGAGGATGTTTCTTTACCTAAACTTTCATCAAAACGTCCAACTAAGGTAAATAATATTTATTCAGACTCAGATTCTGAAGTATCAACCAAAGAAGATGGCCATTCTTACACACATACAAAAGCAGCAGTTAAAGAGTTCTCTCAAGGAAAGTCTAAAGCTAGAGTTGTAAAAGATAAAACTACTTCTATTTCTAAGATTAAAGAAACATTGGAGAAGGATACTAAGAAAATGAAAAAAGAAGATGCTAAAAATAATCCTACCGTGCCTACAGAACTTATTGTACCTCAAAGACAAGCTGCTAAGAAAGCGACTGAAAGTATCCATCGGGTACATAATAAGCATGATGAATCAAATGAAAAGAAATCTCCAGAAAAAATATTTTCAACACATAAAAAATCTCCTGAAAGGGTTACATCTAATATTAAATCACCAGATAAACAGCCCACTAAAGTTAATAAAATTAAAAACGCTGAAAAATTAAGTTCAGTAGAAAAAGAATCAGATGTGCAAGATTCATTCAGTATTGTTCCACAGAGGCAAGCCGCTAAAAAAGCCATTCAAGGCATTAAGAGTGGTATGACAAAACCTGTTGAAGAAACTAAAGTACCTGAATCTGTTAAAAAAGACGATTCAACTAATAAGTCAAAACGTAGTACAAAATCTTCTTTATCCTCTACATCGAGCAGTAGTTCTTCTAGTAGTTCGTCAAGTACTTCGAGTACTTCTAGTTCTTCATCTTCATCTGGTTCATCTTCTTCTGAAAGTGATACAGAACCCGAAAAGAAAAATAAATCTATTGAACGTGTAAGTCCACAAAAAGATGTTAATAAAACTAAAAGCCCTCCTAAAGCTAAAGCTTGGTTATCAGAAAATAAGCCGATTAAAATTAGTTCCTCCTCTAGTAGTGAGTCTGATAAAGACCAAAAAGTGATCAGGGCGCCAGACAAGAAGCTTAAAACTTCCGACAGGCGGCCTGAACACAGGTTTCAGGATCCGCCACCTAAGAGAGAGGAATCTAGAAGAAAATCGATTGGAAGTGATCGATGCGATACTGTTCAAATCATCACATGTGGAGATTCTAGTGTCAGGGATGATGGAAATAGAAAATCGAGCGATTGTGACTACGTTGGAACATCAACTAGTCAGCCGGTCGGAATTAAACAAGAAACGAAACAGCCCATACATGCAATTGAGGACAAAGAGATTGAGAAGAAGTTGAAACTTGATGATGGTGATCAGAGAGTTCTCAAGGAAGATCATGGCCTTAACAAAAACATTCAAGAAGTGAAAAATAAAAATGTTACACCAGTACAACATACATCTGATAAAGAAAATAAAAAAACTGATGAGTTAAACTTGTATTTACCAGGTGGTCATCGTTTAAATGATCTCAAAGATGAAAATTTATTAAGTTCTTCGTTTTTAACCAGACAAGATATAGAACGAGAATTGGTTAATAATATTGATTATGAGAATAAAAAATGTACTAAAACTCCATTCAACTGTAATAATCATTTTTCTGGTGGTCAAAGATCAATTTTTTCTCCACAACAATGTAACAAAGATATTCCAGACTTTGACTTTGATAATGATATGCTTGCTGTTGAACAAGCAGCAAATGAGGAAGGATTTGGGTTGACAAGAGATACAGATGTTCGAAATGCTCCATTGTCTTTCACATTCAACAATGAATTCCTCTTCAAAGATGATTCCAAAGAAGTAACAGCTAGAGAAACGTTAAACCTTGTTGAAAAGTTAAGATTAGGAATCACCAAAAAATCTGTACCATTAGAAAATGAGAATATAGAAAATATTGAGTTAATTAACGATACTCCTAAAATACTCGACCCGCCTAAACCATCTGAACCAGAACCAAAGACAGATAATATTCTTTATAATGCATACAACAAATTCAATCAACAATCCAATGAAGTAGTAGATGTGAATAAAGTACCAGAACGAGATAAATTGGATAGGAGCGAAAGTGCTTTATCCGATGAGAGGTGGGTACCACCAAGTCAACGTAGTCAAGCAGAATCTCCATATCAGGATATTAATGATGCCAACCGTTGGTCAGATAGTGTTGTTATGCCATCCAGACGTTCAGATACATCAAATGAACCATCTCCAGAACACCGAGATTCAAGTACAACAGAATCGCTATATCAAAATATACATCCATTTCCTTCATCTGTTCCAATGCAAATGGACAATATGCAGTATTCTCAATATTCAGATACATCATTTATAATGAATCCACCTACTAGTAATCAAATGTCATTCATGTCTTCATCGCGAACTTTTAATCCTCAACAATTTTCAATACCTCCACCATTCTCAACTCATCAATCATTGATGCCAGAGTTGAATAAACCTTTGCATTTACAAACTCCGTGTACAGCAGCCTTCACGTCATCAACCCAAAATATGGCATTTACTGCAGCCATGATATCTCCAATGACACATCACGATAATTTTATTCCACAATTTAATGATATAAGTATGTATAACGATAGCAATCTTTTGATGGGTCCTGGTACTAATAATTTACCTTTGCATACAGAAACTGTGATGCATACTGTATTCAATGCAATTAATCAAGCATCTATGATAGATAATCAATTATCTATTTTACCAACAATTCAATCTCCTAAGACTCCTAGAGTCTCTACTAGTAATCAAATGTCTAGTGGTCATAATCTAATCCCAACTTCAACAAATAACCAAACTCCAGAAATTAATGTACAATCAACATCAAATCAACATCAAGTACCAGTAACTTCAAATAACCAAACTGAAGCGGCTCTTCCACAAACAATTTCTAGCAACCAAGAAACTGTTATTAGCCAAAGTAAAATTACTAATACTGAAGTAACGTCTACCAATAAACTAACAACACCAACACCAAACCAAATACCTTCAAATAAACAGTCTACTCCAGAAGTACATACTCCATCAGTATGTCAAGCAGAGGTTAGTCAAAACATCATTAATCAAACACCAGTACAGACACCTATCAGTGTCAGTCAAGTATCTAATCAAACTACTCCGAGTATACCAACTCCTAAACAATCCCCTGCTCTTCCTACAACACCTTTACCAGAACGATCACCTATGTCCATTATTGCTTCATCTCCTTCGGTGACTAGTTCACCTCATTCAAATCGCACACCTTCTGATAAAAAATCTCCTTCTAAACCTACTCGATCTTCAAGCCGTGTTACTGCTCAATCCTATAAATCACCTGAAATAGTAGACCACTCGCCAGAAGTCAAAAAGCAAAATAAACGAGGACCAAAACCTCAGTCTAAAACTTCAGGACGTGGTCGAGGTCGTGGGCGTGGACGTTCATCAAATCATTTTACTGATTATAATCCTGCTGTTAGTAAACTTGCTGGTACTGCTTATGATCTTGATTTTGTTGAAGAATTTGGTAATGATAATAATGGTGTTATGGAGAATCTTCGAGCAATGCGTGAACGTAAAAAGTCTGATGTTAAAGCGGATAGTAAATCGCCCGTGTCTCCTAAAGTTCATAGCAGTCCTAATAACTACAGAAGGAAACATGCGAGTATAAAAGAACTTAAACCTCCTTCGCCTATTATTGAAACTACTATTGAAGATCCACCAACTCAAATAATAGATGAATTGACTCCTATGATACCGGGACCTGTTGATATGAGAACATATAATTCATATGACAATACAACATCATATTCCGATAATATTTATGATACTAACACCAATGTAGATGATAAAGTAACTGATATTGTGAATACATTAAAAGAAGACTTACAAAACTTATCAAAATTATCTTCAAAAGATAAAGATATGGAAGATCAATTAATTTCAATGGGTGACCAAATCAAAATAGTTAAACTACCACCTCCTGTAGAAAAAGAACCGGTAGCCTCGAGTACAGTATTACAAAGCGAATCTAGGAATCAATTAAAAGTTAAAATAAAAGGTCCTTTCTTAAATGCTAAGTATAACAATGTTCAAAATCAACCAATATTACCAACAATTGATACATCAGCTATAAGTATGAATATACCAAGTCATTCAGTTCCTCCTTCAGAAGCTGCTAGTGTACCTTCCAATTTCAGACAAATGAGGAAAAAAGAATTGCTTCGGCAATATTGTAACCAACAAGATAATATCGAACAGACAACTAACCATCCTATAGTCCCTCCACTAAGTCGAAATATCATTACAATACCAAAAGCAGTTGCATCAATGACTACAATCCCTACTAAAGAAGACTACAAAGCAGTGGTAGATGCCAATATGGAAAAGAAGCGTACTAAATATGGATCTGATGATCCAAAATCCAATTATTTTAACAATATTCGTAAAGAAGCTACTACACCAAAGATAAAAATCAAAATTGGTGGCGAACAACCCATGGTTACAACAATGGAAGAAAAACGTAGTCTTCGTCCACCTAAAAAAAGAATTTGTGATACTCAAAATGATGAGACAAATCATTTGATAGCACCTACCATGGAACAATTACGGCGAGACAGTATGAAATTCAGAAAAAAAGTATTTGCTCGTTTTGAAGAAGATGCATTAGCATCTACTTCAATACCTGTAGCTCCTGTTACAAAGAATAAAAAGAAACGCCGATCTAGTCCGTCTGTATCCAGGAAAAAGAAACCACGCACAAATAAAGAGATATCTCAGGTTCAGGTGATAGAGGCAAAAGAAAGCACTCCAAAATTGATAATTAGATTCTCAAAAGCAGCGCCTGATGAAGCTGCAGTCAGTGCAGTAACAGAACCGAAAAAAGCTTCTCCCATTAAACTGAAAATATCTAGATGTAAAGAAGGGTATGTTATGAAACCCCCAAGTAACCAAACTAATCCTGATACTTCATTAAATAATAATTGTGAAGTTCGGTGACGGTAAAAATTCTTATAATTTTAGATCAATCTTATCATTGATAAGCGTTTTGTGTATAAATTTAAAAAATGTAATTTATTATTTAATTTAAGTTTGTACATTCTTATTTATTTATTTTAAAAAAATAATTAATTAATTTAAAATGTATATTTATAATATTAAAATGTTGTTTTCCTCAATTTGTTGTTAATTGAACTAATAATACAAACAAATGTTCTATGAATACTCCAAGTTATTGATATTATCATGTTAAGGCCAGCAATGTCAATTAATTTTAATTTTGTTATCTAGTTTAAGATAAGAAATTTTCATGTTAATGTGCAATATGCAAAATATTATGTAAAGTAATTTTTTTTTAACTATTTGTTAACCTTTTACATTAAAATCGATCAATTTTTTTTTTGTACTTGTTATAATATTACCAATTTTTTTTAAAGTTTACGTTATTCTAAGCCTTGGGTTGTTTTTTTAACTGTGATTGTTTTATTTTTTTTTTGACAACATGACAAAAAGGTTCTATAAAAAAAGCTTGTAAGGGATAAAAAATTATTCTATTTTTTTTTTCAAATCTTAATTTTTTTTTTTTTATTTAAATTTTTAGTCAATATTCAGTTTTTTAGCTCTAAGTACATTTAATACATTTGACAATTAGTCAAAAAAAGATCTCAATTTTCACTTTTGTTAGATTTTAAGATTTTATATAGAATCTAAATGAAATAAACGAAAATTTAGGACTATTTTATTAGCTAAAACAAAGGTTTTTAACTATTTGGAGAATGAATTATTTGGTTTTAATTTGTAGGATTCCTTTCATTTATTTATACATATATTTATTGAATATATTTTATTTGAAGCGTTTTAATTCTAAATAATTAATGGACGTCTGTTTTTTTTATTTAAAAATAATAGACAATCGTAATATTTTAAGGTGATCACACATTGTTGGTAGTTATATTAATACAATTTTGTTGTAATTGTATTTCATAAGTGTTCAAAACATTTAATTTTACAGTGTTTAAAAATACAATTTTCCATAATTTTAAGATAGCTCAACTGGCAGATTTTTCATTTAACAAATAAATTATACTATGGTAAGAAAACTTGTGAATTCATGATAAATCGATGTAACAAGTTTTATAGAACATAATTTATTTTTTTGTTATCAATTTTGTATAAACTTTATTCCATAATAATCATATACATATAAACATATTCTTCTCTAACCTATGTGTATATTAATTTTAGAATTAAGTTATTGATAAATTGAAAAATCTTCGACGATTTTTATATAAATTATTATGTTTGTATATACTTTATCGTTTCAGTCTTTTTTAAATTAATATAATTATGTAGATAATTATACTCATTTATATTTATTTGTAAATAAATAATTACAGAAATAATATTTGAAAGTTGTAATTTTATTAAACAGTATATTATAATTAATAACTGAAATATAAACTCATTTGAGTACTATTTTCGAACAATAGAAACCTTTTTTCGAAGATATTTAATTACGTATCGTATGGAGTGTACGGCCGTAGCCATTTTCCTTCAATATTTTAGCCAGTGTTGCGTTCCGTATTATAAAGATAAAATAGAGATTAATTTGAAACGGGCGTCACCGGTGACCGCCAAAAATGAGCTTTTCGTTATTTAAACTTCATTTACCACAGTGATTTGATATCAGTTTTACGAACTCATACCTACTTATTTCATTATTTTGGTATTTTGAAATTAATTCTTCATTTCGTTTACGTTTATCAACAATATTTTTTCTCGGGGTTTTATATTCATTTATACTTTTTAAAGTAACAAACACGTTCGTTTTAATGTATTCTATAAGTACAGTTATC
>VUJU01000389.1:0-112911 GCA_009835225.1 Aphis craccivora
TTTTTAGTTGTGTGATGTGTGGTGAGGGCCTTGTGTGGTGCGGGCCCATAGGCTGCAGCCTATATAGCCTGCGCTTAAATCCGGCCCTGCTTGCGACACTGTGTGTCTGTGTATCTAAATGCGTATTGCGTAATGAATAAAATTATTCAATTTGGATTTAAATTTTTCTATTTAAATTGTCATCGAAGCTCTCGGCAAATATAATCAATAGGTATGCATCATTTTTATTTTCCTATAGCTAATCATTTTTGTATTTATTATTGTATCAATAAATAATATATCTGCATTCAATTCGTACAGGTATTTTTTATTTTAAGAAATAAGTACCAACGCTGTATAAAGTGGTAACGTATTTACTACTTCGCAGTCCTGTGTTAACGTTTAAATCAGTGGCGTATTTCAGACCACGCGTTGCGGGGGTGCCACGGTAATTTGGGGCCTTTGGTTATAGGATTATACTTGGTGTAAGTGTGTGACAATATTTTAGCACTCCATTTTTTATTTTTGAGGGGGGGCAAATTTTTATGTTACGCCACGCCACTGGTTGAAGTATAGGCAAACGTATTCCAAGTCAATAAAGGTAGCTATTTTTTTCTAATAAATTGTAAATTCTAATAACTTATAAGTAATAATATTTAAAAGTTCAGCTTATAAAAACTAAATATCATACCAGCAAGGTTGAATAATCACTTTTTAGCCTACCACGAAATTTTAAGATGTCCCATAGAAAAAAAACACTTGTTCCTCTCACAAATTACAATAATGTATGACAATTAAAAAATTTAATGTCAAATTTACTGAGTATATTTCGTAAAACAACAAATTTTAAAATATATATTTTATATATTATTACTTACCAATTTATTTAAATTTTCTAAACAATTTTTAAAGGTTATTTATTGTGTAGGTACTCAACAACGAACCTTTAGTTTCTAATAATATATTAAATAATACAATAAATTATATTGTTTTTTTAGAATTAACACTGCTCAAATAACAGAATTTTTTGTTCTGACTAAGTATTGTATTTTAATATATATTATTATTTATTATTATTATTATTATTATTATTATTATTATTATCTTTTGAGACAATACCAATTTACTGTAAAATGGTATAAATAGGTCCGCAGTATAAAATTACATACAACTATTCTATAATTACAATAATATTATACGTATACCTAAGCAGTAAGCAAAAGTTTTGAAATCCAGCAAAATAATATTTTTTAGGATAAGTACTGAAATTAAACAACAATTCTTTTTTATTTTTTTACTATAAAATATTAAAATGTAATTTTAAAGTTTAAACTGCAAAAACTAGAATGCACATCAATGTAAATCTTTATAATAAATCGTTCATTTCAGAATCGACAGAATCTAAAAAGTACTTATATAAACACAAGCACACAGATTTTCTAATACAGGGTATATTCAATATTGTAAGGCGCTATTGAGCATCGTTTGCGATACCTGTTGAGAAAAAATTTTGCGCTGTTGGAAACTTGGAAATACATTTTTATATTGTTGCTAATGCTATGGTAACGATAATATTACGGTGAGAAGGTTGGTGAAATGACTACCATTGTCATAATTTTGTGTTAGTTATGCGTATTTCAGAGAAGTGATTTTTAAATTTTAAATATTACATGTTAAATTATTTTACCAGTTTTTTTGTTATTAATTATTTATCAATCATATAAAATCAATAAAATATTATTGACTTATTTTTAAATGTCTATATTTATAATATTATCATAAACGTTAAATTATGTAGGTATAGTATAAACGAAGTTTTTATAGAGATGAGACTAGACTTAAGTCATAGAACAATTATACATTAGTGCTCCAAATTCCAATACTTGGACAGTGCGTCAGTGCCCCTAATTTTATTTTAACACATTAACATACATCTATAATATTGTAAATTAAAAACGGTGTAATATTTATAATATTATGTACAAATAGATTGAATAGGATCAAGTTGTATGTGCATACTCGATGAATTAAACAATTTATTAACTTAACTTGGCGGAAATTTAAAACTATACCTAACCAATAACCTTAAATTGAATATAAGTCGGCACTCGTTTCGACAAAATGCATTGGTCGAGTGATAAAATTTTGTAAATAAAAATAAAAAAATGTATACAAAAAAAAAAGTTATTACAGATATCGACCATCGCACGACAACAGCTCACTAAAAATGTGCTCAATATCGTCGATGACGAAACGGGAGTCGGCGGTACCAGGATCGCATTAGCTAGCCGCTACTTGTTCTGCAGTAACCGGCGGCGACGACGTGCGGTAGCAGTTGCTAGTTCGATGAGCACCACATACATTCCCATTACATATATTCCAACTTTTCGCAAGTAATAAGTTATGAACTACGCGTTTAATACGTTTTTTACGAGCGTTCCTATATTATTATAATATATAGGTAATAATAATAATAATAATAATTATAATAATATTGCTACAACTAAATTTCGCCAAACCGTTTCGCGACCGACTTTTCAGTACCTATAACATAACATTTTTTGGTTTATGATGACGATTTTATGGTTTATTTTTGGTTATGAATACTTACTTAAACTTACTCATAGACATAACATATTCAACAATAAAGGGAAATATAAAAATTTAAATATCGTAAAAAACCCAACGTAAGAACACATTTATCAGCTATAAGTTTAAAACAGGTCAAATTCACTCTAATATTAAAGCTTATAAAGTTGATTTTACTAAACGCAAATTTACCATGTTGCATAATATTATGAGTTGGAGAGATAAAACAAAATAAATGTTAAGATGACTATCTTAATTTACATGCTAATGCCAAAATATTATTGTATGATAAATAAAATAAACAATAAATATGCATAATATTATGACCTAATATCTATCGTTAAAAAATGTATTAGATATTTTCGTAATTTTGACAATTTTTTTCAACATTAGAAATAAGAATTTATTCTAATGCCTAAAATTAAAATTGTGCCTATATTTTAAATTAATATAAGATGTTTAGGATTGGGATTTTTATGTCCTTAAAAAAATACAAAAATGACTTAAAAAACTTAAAAAAATTACTTTAAAAATGCATTTAAATTGTATTTATTATAGCTTAAAAATAAGAAAAAAAATTTTTATTTTTTATTTTATTTTTATTATAATTATTGTCGTACTATTATAATATAATTTTTTATTTGTACTACCAGCAGTTTGCCTGAAAGTCTTGTTAATCACAACAATTTTTGTTCATTTTATGAACAAATTGTGAAAAATACTCTAAAAACTAAGAAAATGCACTAAAATTATCAAAAAATTCCTTGGATGAATGGAGTTATATTTAAATAATAAGCCAGAAATATTATGTCTACTTTGTTTTTTTTTTTAAATTGTTAACATGTCAGATATTTAACTAAGTATTTTAAGGCTTAAGCATAATATTATTGTATATAGTATACAGTATACTAAGTAATGGAACAAATTTATATAATATAATATAGGTACTTGACAATATTTGTAGAATAGAATTTAGAAAATTATTATAATACTGTAAACTATAATAAACTATAATACAATAATACTATTTTACTGACATTAAATTGGTGATACAATTATAAATTGATAGGTACTAGTCTATCTAGATATCAACTTCAAATTATATAAAAATTGTTAATTAAAAAATCAATATATTGTTTCATAGTACTAATAATTATATTCAGTTTACTTCTAATTTATTACCTATGTATTAATTTAAAAACTATTATAATAAATTTATTTTTTTATTTTTTTAAATTAATTTATGTGTATCGGTGAATGAACTCTCCACAACAAACTTATAGCTATCAGAATCAATCATTTCATAGTTTTATATTGTTATTAATTTATATTGCACTTGAACACAGTATATTTATTATTATCTATATTTATAATTAAATGAACAAAATATAAGTGTATAACAACTATAAAATCAAGGTATATCATATTGATTTGTTGGTGATGCATATAAAAAAAATTAATTCAGGAATTAAAAAACATAAAAATATTTAAAATCAGACAATAATAATTAATAACACTATAACCTTTAGAGACATGCACTGAGTAATTATTTACTCCAGTTTATATTTAATATATTATAAATTATTTTATGAATTTTTCACGAAATTCACCATTGAATAATGCTTCCTTTCAGAGGGTAATTATCAAATAATCACAAAAATGTTTTTCTTTATTTTTTATTTGCATAACACAAATATTATTAATTTAAGTTCATTTGTAAAAATTATACAAATATTATTGAAAACATTTTTAATTAGACTGTCAGGTTTAATAGTTTTTACTATAAGTCTATAACTACATAAAAATAAACAGTTCTAGATGAAATGTAGCTAAATTATACTAGAAAAAATATTTATAATTATAATTCTAAATTGCGTACACACAAAATAGTTACTTCATAATGTACTGAACAAATTTATTATTATTGTGATCCTTTTAATGTTTTTTTTTTTTATATATATATATATATAATGCAGTTATGTTTTTAAGTTTAATACCGACCAAATTACCAAAAAATACTCTGCATTTTATATTTGAGGGTTGAATTCAGGTTTATTTGATGCTTTAAAGTTAAGTTTTTTTAGTCAGTTACATATTAAGTATACTGTGCTTATAAATGTGCAACATACCTGTGACTATAAATAAACAATAGATAGGTAATAATAAATAAAAAACAGGTATTAAATAATTTGTATGCTTAAATTTATTTTTAACTTATTAAATAAAATACCTAATTTACTATATAATAATATTAGGTACAATTCAATGGATTAAAATTATAGGTTTTCAATATTTTATATATATGAATATTTGTTTGTGTTTATATTGTATTATAAACAATTAACATTATCATCCATTAGATATATAATATATATTTTTAAATGTTTAACTAAATTATTTTTATAGTGATAAATGCATAGATATAGGCTCATTTTTTAAGTTTAGGTACAGAAAAGAACCTTAAAAAATTCAATGGTTAAATATATAAATTGCAAATGATAGTTTATAATAGTGTTGACACGTCCCAAATTTTTATAACTCTGTCTTGACCAACTGTCACAACACATTTTCGTTGTAAATCCATTGTAATTGACATTACGCTGTGCTTAGTATCATGGAATGTTGCAAGCGGTGTATGACTAAAAATAAATATATTTGTTAAAACAGATTATATAAAAAAAAATATATATATATTTACATAATTTAAGTTAAACTTACTCTATGTTACTGCTGCAGAATTTACAGACCCTTACTGGAAGCTCAAATCCCATAGATGGTATGGTCGATTGTTCTTGGCTACATTTATCACAAAGAGCACGACCACATGATCTACAATGATGTTGCCTTGAACCAAATTGTTTGCGTTCAAATATTCCAGTGATATTCCATAAAAATGGTCGGCTACAAGATTCACAGTTATCTGATTCAGCCCAAGTAGGTGTCTACATAAGAATTTAAAAACATATATATTTAATGAATTGAAAAATAATTTTCAATAACTTTTACATAATAAAATCTATAAACCATTACTTAGTGACAAATATATGCAAAATGTATATAATGTATTCTTTACTAAATTAATGATTAACCCTATACTGCATGATATGCATTTTTTTTTTTGTACATTATAAATGTATCCTTTCATTTTAGTCCTAAATAGGTGAACTCAAATTATGAGATTTATCAATTCAAAACTACTTGTAAATTAGAAAAATAATGTTACACAGTAAAATTAAAATTTTACAATATATAAATAATTAATAAATGTTAATAAATAAATATTTTATTTTTATTGAGGAATACTAATTAAAATAGAAAAATGTAAATTTACTTTAAAAAACTTACTTCTTTTCTTTCCGCGTTTAAATCCCAAAATACCATGACAGAATCTTCGCCAGCTGATATTAACTGATTTTTGGACGAAACAAATGCCAAAGATGTTACCCGATTACTAAAATAATAATGAATTAGTTTTTTTTTTTTTTACTTGCAACTTATTATTACAAGATTATTCAAGTAATAACAACTTAAAATTATAAATATTGTTATATTAAAAATACATACGTATGACCATGAAGTTCATAAGCCGTCCCATGACCTCCACCAATATCCCAAATTATAATCAAACGATCATGTCCAGCTGAAAACAAACGTCTTGTTGATGAATCCCAAGTGAGCATTTCAATGCAAGCAGTATGACCAGTCAATGTAGTCACAACTTGTAACCCATCAGCCTTTATGTTAAGCATAGTAATATTCCCAGAGTAATCTCCAACAAAAGCATGAGCTGATTCAGCATCATATCTGATTTTAGGCAATGTAAATACAATTTACTAATATTCTGTATAGTATACTATAAAAACATTAAGATTTTTACTATTATTTATACATTAACATATGTGATACAATTATAATTGTATTTATATCTTATAAATATTATTATATTATTTAACATAGGTAATTATGTTTATAAAAATAATAACAGTTATTTTATTTATAAAGCTACTGAATGCTATTCTTATTATATATGATAATTTTTAATTTAAAGGATACTCCAAAGATGTACACCACGCTGCGCACACAAAAGGAGGACCAATTGGGTTGCCATTTTTAGCATTATGATATTGAAATCTTTTATCACGAGATGTACTTAAAATCCATTGTTCTACAGTACCATCTATGGCTACCTCAGTCCAGATCATTCCAGTTATACGGCCATAATGAGCTAAAATATCACCTACAGGCTCCATGCGATTAAAATCCTCTTCTAAAATAAATTCCTAGTGAAATAAAATATTGTTTTGTTTATTATCAATAGAAAAGAAATAATTATATTAATTACAATTTAAATATTAAAGTGAAAACAATAAATGTATAAAGATAAAAATTATTAAATGTAACATTGAAAAAAATAATTCATAACAATAATAATAATTAGTTAAGTTTAACTTACTGATATGGTTCCATTTTCTTGTCCAACAAATAATTGTCTGGATATTGGTCGATAAAATAAATCAACGGCAGGTGATGGCAAATAATTGCATATACTTGGCCAATATTGACCTGAATCTCTTTTTAACCATACTCTAACAGATCTGAAAATATTGATTAGCAAGAATAAATTAATATGAAAATATTATATTACAATAAAAATTTGAATATTATAATTAATAAGTAAATAAACTTTCTAAAGGATATCTACTATAATTTTTTATTTAATTAATATTATTTTTAATGCCTAAATATAAACAACTAGCTGAACCCAAGCAATTCGTGGTCTGATAAAAATCCTACCTCTTATATGTCTCCAGCTGTATATTAAATTCGTTAAAATAAATTAAACTAAATTTGATTTAATATTTTTGATTCAACCTAATCTAATAATAATACATTTTTAAAAAGATATTAACATAAATTTTTATTGCATAGGAATATTTTTAAACAATTTATAGGAAAATTAAAATTAATAGCAAATAATGAGTTTGTTTTTTGATTAATTTACATCATCTTTATAGTAAATAGTGATGGAAAAAAAAAGAGAAGTAAATAATGTTAACAAGAGTTTTAATGAAATCGTTATCAACACTTAGATAAACATACTTTCATCTATTATACAGAAAATATCTATAAGTATATGATATTTAAGTTAATCACAATGATAATTTTAAATAGAAATAAAATAATATGTTATCTGATACTATTAAATAAGAATCCATTACATTTTAATTATATTATAAATTAATTATTAAAATTATTTAAAGATATAAATACATTTTGAGTTGAAATATTATTTGTCTAACTAATGTTGAAAAAGTAATTCCTTTTTTATAAGATACTTTTTTTAAACTAAGTAATCTTAGTTACACAAAAATGTTAAGTTTCACAAAATCTTAAGATACTTTATAGCTTGTTAAACATAAAAACAATTAAAAATAAATTAGTATAAATTACCTAATTACAGTTGGTATACTTCGTTATGTATATAAAATGTACTAAAATTTATTAATAGTAGTGATTAGAATTATAAACGTAATATATGCTTATTTTATTTTTATAATCTTATTATAAATGTTCATGTATTGTTCTAAAGAAGAGGCCTTACTTTGTTCAATTTCAAAAACAAATATTTTGATTTTAAAATAAAATCTTACGTCTGTAGTGTTTTTAATGTATTATCATAACATTTTATTTACTTAGGAAATACCAAACATTATCAGAAATTTAATAAGTAATTTTTATTAAAAATTAATGAAATAAACATTATTGTATTACTTATAATACCTTCATATATATTTTGTTATGTAGGGACGTAGGGACAATATCCATTACTATGCTTATACATAGCTATAATAAATTAATTATATTATTCTATTATTCATTACAATCATTTTTTCATAAAAATATTCCTAAATAATATATTTTATAGACCGTCTAACAAAATATTGCAAAAAAATATACATTTTAAGGGAATATCAGCACACTGTTTGGTTTATTTTTTTAACCCACACGAAACTAAACAACATTTGTGTTAATCAGAACTTATCATTATTATTAGTTTTGAAGTAAATTGACCTATTATTTAACTTAAAGTTTGTAAGATTATAATATAGTACAATTATTTTTAACAAAAATAATAAAATAAAACATATTATTGAGTTTACTTTGTCTGATTAAATCAGGACCGTATTACCGCTTGGGCTGTTTAGGCTAAAGCCTAGGGCGGCAAATGTTAACGGTCAAAACGAAATAGCAAATTTTTTTAAGGTGTAAATTTATTTCAGCCTATGGGTGACTAAAACCTTAATCCGGCCCTGGATTAAATATTATTAAGTTATAGGCCAACGATAACCCTATAATTATAAGTTATAATGCATTCTATATTTCTATAGGTAGTTTATTTTATAAGACACTAAATCTATAATATATTAATCTACACACGCAAGATTTTTAAGGAAGAAATTGGAAATGTATAGATATAATATAAATCATTTAAAAATGGATCATTCAAAAAATTATAACTTATAAGTAAGGCATAGTAGTAAAATATGCAGCGTACCCTGACTTAGAAGTGAGACGATACATAACTACATATTTATTTTTTCATCTTAAAATGTTTTCACTTTTTAATAAACCATATTAGTATTTACTTATTCATTAGTAAATATAATATTTAATGTACTATCAAATAAAATTTCAATCAAACTTAATTTAAAATAATAATATTACCGATCACTTGAAACACTGATGACTCCATCAGTTTCAGGAATAATTATGGCTTTGTTTACATTGTCACTGCATCCTTCAAGTTTAGCCAATAATACCGGCTTCCGGCTTGAATTAAATTTATCGTTGCTTGAGCTTGGCCCAGGTTTAATTTGAGCTGCCATTTTTCAATCTCCCAGTGTTTAAAAATATGATTAAATTTAGATAAAACTCAAAAGTGAACCGCACTTATAGAGTGACGAAAACCTTTACTGTGTTAAGATACACACACCTACAAACTAATTAAATAAAAATATTCTAGAATTTAGTTTTCATAATATTAATAACACATACTAAATTGAGTAAGTCAAAGAATTACAACAAATTATTGTTTCATACTCTTATCAATTTAGATAAAAACGGTCCCGTATTCTACTTATCATATCGTTCAAACAAACGTTTCATACAGAGTGATTTTATGTTTATTTATTATATGAATACAGTAATTATTTTCCAGACATTAGACATTTAGACAACTGGTAAATTCACTATCTTTATTAACATTTAGTTTTTAAATTTTAAAGACAATCATAAACTATTCGAAATTAAAAATATTAAAATCGTAGGTAGTGTACTTACATTACGACAAGAAAAAAATCACTCTGTATACTAGTTACGCATCGAATTATCGGAATGGGGCGGCTTCGAGTTCAACTAGTTCAGCTGAACTAAGCTCGGCCTTTCTTTTTACTTTGTAGCTCCTAGTTATATTCGGTTAAACCTAGCTAATCAAAATATTTAAACTAAACATTATTATTATTTTACCAACCTACTACCTAGATAAAACATAATAATACATTGTACTAGAAGTTAATACGTAATATCATAACTCAAAAGTTATATTACCTATAGAGTTTAAATACTATATTAATGCTTTAATGATACTTACGTAGTTACGTGCTATCGAAGACGTTGACTTGCACGGCGCTCCATACGAAATTAACTGGACTACCGGGTCACGCACTCATATTATATGATTATTGCTTTGATTAACTATTTAATTGACGAGGAAATTGATTTGATATAAACCGTATACGGTATACCTACCATTTACTACAGATTTTCGAAAAACAGTCTTCTGGTTTAAAAAAAATTTTAATTTACCAACAGACTTGGATAGAACTTGCCGTGTTATACTTGATGATTCAGGCTATATTTTGGTAGTTTAAGATTAAATATACTAAATTTTTTAAATCATTTTAGCGAGTTTTTGGGTTGGTTAAAGTTTCTAAGTGTAGGTACTTACTCAATATCTATATGGCACTGCCTACCTATGTTATAAACTTATAAAGCTGTAGGTACTTAATAAATTAGAATCATTAGAACTGTTATTAAAATACACATTTTAATATTAAGTGCATTATATTAAAACTAATTAATACTTAAATTGAAAAATTAGTAACTTAATACTATATTTAAGTTTTTTTTTTTTTTTAATAACTAAAAATTATTATTTTGTTGGCCAATATAACAACTCAGATTAGATCACAAATTAAAATATATCTTCAGTGTATAGTTTATCATTGACATGAAAAAATTATGTCTGGGGTAACACTAAATTTACAACACGAGAGGATTATACACGTAAAAATCAATTATTACAATGTATGTGAACTGTGAAGTATAATAAACTTATTTTATAAAAAAAAAAAATCTAAAACTGAGAAGACGTCACTGTATAAGACACATTTTTATTGGAATATAAAAATGCTGAATATTTAAATTTGATTTATTTATTTATTATTTGATTTATTTAGCAGCAGCCACTGCCACATAATATAATGTAATTATGAGCAATATGTCACAATTGTAAGTGTATTTAGCATATTTTTATTGATTTTACATTATGGATTTTATAAAGATATAAAAGTGTGTACACGTATGCTGTATTACATATTATATTATGTACATACTCGATACTCTTTCGCTTTGCATAGAGCAAAAATAAACTAAGCATAATTTTTATATAAAATGTGATCTTTGAATCTATAAAAGAAATTTAAAATAAATCTTAATATTTTACAAGATATAATAATCAATATAGCTAACAAATAATAATGTCATATTTTATAAATAGATGAAAGCAAAAAAATAAATTAACATACATACTTTATAAGTGATATAATATTCAAAGTAAATCACATATGACACACCAAATCCTACGTTTGTATGCAAATTGAAAAGTACAAATTTAAAATAAAAATGGGTCATACTACTATCATTAGTTTTTTAATTTTTTAATTTATTAACTTATAATTCATTATTTTGAGAACTAGTTCCATTAAGTAGCAAGATTTAAAAATGTATTATGTATGAACAATGGAAATCTAATTATATATTAAGTTAATTTTAATATAGAGTATAAAGAAACATGTAATCATACTAAAAAAAAATAAATAAATAAATTATAAAATAGGATTAAGTATGAAAATTATGGCAGGTATCTAGAAGTTTATTATCAAATATAATTAATTCTATTAAATTGATGAGAGCTCTAATAGTTCTTAAGTATTTTCAAGCTCATATATGTTGTAAATTAATAAAACTACAAATAAAATATCTAAATTGTTCTATCTTTTTAAATAAAATATATACATATAACAATTACATCAGTCACTAAAATTAACACTAAACATAAAGTAAATCAATTAGTCAAATAAACATACGATTTAAAATATCCCTAAGTAACTAATTGATACTTTTATAATAGCATAAGGTGGATGAATTACATTTTATATTTTTCAAACTTTAAAATAAATTTATTTTTGCTAACTGAATTTTTAGAGGATTTAAAAAAAAAATTAATCAGAACAACAACAGAAATTATATTGAAAACTAATTCAATTAACAAATTCAAAATGTAGTTATTAAAATATTTACGTTATACACATACAAATATTTTTTTAATTATAACTTAATAAATGACATCAGGACAGGACTCTAATTAAGTTAATAGTTTTCATCAATCAAAAGGCATTATACTGTATAACTAAAAAACTATTATGAACATTTATTTTTGCAAACATTTTATTTTGGTTAACAATTTTAGGAATGAAATACACTACTTCCCATTTCTTTAATTTTATCTCTTGATGTAACTAAACTAAATGCTGTAGCAAGACTGAATCCAATCAACCCACCAATGCCACATCTTCTAAGACCACCTGAAAAATAAAATATAAGTAAATATATCAATTGTATTCATACAAATACGCATGTATGATGTATGTGATAAGTAAGATAAAATATTAATAAAAGTAAAAAAAAACATTATGGTAAACTAGATTATGCTAAATACAAATAATAATTGTATTGTAATCATTAATCTGTTATTGGAAAATCATAGCTGATCTATATTCTACAATAAAAATTTATAAAACACTAATTCTCTTTGAAAAAACAATTTTTTTTCTAATTTTCAAAATACTTAATTCATTAAAAACAATAACAATTAAACATTTTTTAAATTAAATAAATTTTAGTTAAACCATATAAAAACTTTTATTATTTTTTAATAATTATAATTTAAGTAATTTAATTTTTGAATAGAAAATATTTTTAAATTAATTTTCTTATTTATAAAGATTTGCTAATACATCTGTATGGAGCTTTATTATATTTATATTATTTATTTGAAAACATATTTTTGTTTTATTCATTGAGATTTACCGTTAAAAATTCTCAAATAAAATTAGTTACAACTTAATATTAATTTAATTACTAACTTGTGGCCTTGAATAAAAGTCCAGTACTTGTTCCTGCGACAATAGTATTAAGCTCATCTTCACATCCTCGGGTCTTTTCTAATATAATACCAAAGATACTATAGTATACAGATAATGTTCCGAATGTATTAGACAGACGTGCTCCATTTTTAAAAACACTATTTAAGATCCTAAAAATGTATATTACAATATTAGGCACTTTCTAAGGTTAATCAATAAAATACTATAAAGCAAAACATTAATAAATATTACTGTGTTCTATTGTATGTACTAGTTTGATTTTCCATTGATGTCATTTTTATACCACTGTATATTCCACGTATACCACCAATTGTAGCACCAATCAAACAAGATGTACCAATTTCTGTAAATGATAATTCAAAACGTCCACGTTGCTTGGAACCAGCGCCTTCCAGAAATATATATTCTGGCTGAGACGTCTGAGGTAGAAGTTGAGGGTCATAGTTTAAATATGGAGATGGGACTGATGGAAAACTATTTAACATTCCTCTATTGGCTAATTCAAAAATAATAGAACAAAAACAGTGAAATTAATAAATGAATTATTATTATTATTATTATTACTGTGGAAAATATGTAAAGGATATATTTAAATAGGTAGTAGGATTTTAGTTATAATCAATAGAACTATCATAATTAAATATGTGATCTTTTTTCTTTTATACATTTAGGTATATGACCAACAATTAAATTTTTAGTGGATATTAGAGATGATTATTTTTTGACATTAAGATATTGAACTATATTCTGTTTGCCGAGATACCAGACCTGTGCGACAAATGAAAACTGTTTCTCCCTACTACAATGCTTGACAGCTTGCCAATCTGTTACAGAGAGAGGATTTTGGACAGAGCGTACACCAATCGAAATTAAATGATCTAGTCTCTCGGCAAATAGAATTATAGGTACAGATTGTAGTAGTAATCGGACCCTACATGACATAGTAACTATTGACATTGAACAAGAATACCAAAAACTAATAGTCAAATATAATGTACAATACAAAACTATAAAATATAAGATACCGGTCAAAAAAATAAAAAACATATGTACAGCCATATAGGTATATATATCTTAGACTATCTTAGTAAGAATCTTATACGTATAATACACTAATTGTTGATGGAAGTAATTTTATTAAGGAAAAAATCATAGGTAAATTGGAAAAAAAATAGTTTTACCGTAGGCGTATATTTTAAATAATGAAACAAAATACCTTTATCATCGCCCTCTAAACTGAACATTTTTGGTTCTGAAGGTGGAAAATAACTGCTCATATATATTTGATTCTTCAATAATGAAGGTTAGATTGACGCGGTCGTGTTTTTTCAACAGTAAAAGAACTGTATGACGAAAAATACACTATCGAAGTTAACAATTTAATATGATAAGACAGCAACGACTCGGTGATTATCCCAATCTATGCAATAGTGCTTGACGCGTAAAGTTGTGAGCATAAATTCCACAGCAAGGTCTCTAAATAATTGAAGTTTTTGTTCATCAAAGGTAAAACAAACAGCAGTGTAAACTGAATGTATCTAAAAGTCAACTAATAGAAAACTAATGATAGACGTTGATAAGTTTTACGAATACATCACAGCTAAGTTAATACATATATAATAATAATAAATTGAGACTTAACTCACTTAAAAAATTCAAGGCTATACTAAATAGTCAATGATGAATGATGATGAAAAACAAAAATCGAATCAGTATTTTTTGGTTATGTTTTATCAAATATCAATACGAATTATAATACGGAAAACTCTAGAGATAACGTGTGGTAGTTATACCCTGTTATACAGTACTGCGAAAGAAGCAACATCAACTAATACTATCGCCTAGTTGTACGCCGAATTGTCGTGTGCTTGCTACTCGTGTGTGATGGTGGAGGCTTGTTTGGAGGTCATCGTTTATCATTAATTCCTCCATGATCCATGACATTATTATGGGAACAAAATAAATGAATTAACTTCAATATTTCAATATTATGTACATAGGGGTAGTTAGCGGGGGGCTTGGGGGGCTTAGCTTCCTAGCCTGAATTTAAGCCCCCCCACTTTGAATCATAGCCACCCAAAAACTCGTAAATGTCACTTCCTGGAAGGGATAAAGCCCCCCCCCAACAAAGTTGACCACCCTACGCCTATGGGCTATGATTATGTAGTACCTATAGTAATTACTATATGCACTGAGCAAGATAGAATATATTATTTAATGTAAAATATATTTTTTATTGTATTATTATTTATCTCCATGTGTTTTTATGTAGGTAGTAGGTACGCATATAAAAGTATTATCATTTATCAATATTAGGTACTTAATAGGTATGTTTTAAAATTTATAATGTCAAGTAGTACCTACGGTCTACCTAACAAATACTTATTAGATAAATGATAAAAATATAAGTATTCGAGGAATTCAAATAAATGTCGAACACCTGCAACGCGTAGGTATATCTTTTTGAGTACTTGCATGTTTGTAAAATATTTCTATTGTTTAAATTTTTAGATTATGCAGAAAAGAATAAAATAAAAAAGATTCTGCTGAATTGTGCACATAAATGTACTGATTTTACAATTTATTTATTTATTTTTTGTGTAAGTCACCCTCATCACCTTCTGAAACAGGAAAAATATCTAATTTTGAAACATTTTATTAAATTTTTGGTACCTAACAAATTGTAATTAGTTAGTAATTTTGTAGAAGATAAAAAGCAAAAATTTCCTGTAGATACTTGTTCTGTATCTAATTTTCAAATGAACAGGAATTTTTAAGCAAAATTAGATTTTAACAAGATTAGGCTTGTTATTTATTTTTATGTAGGTAATTTAAAAATAAATAAGTATAAATAAATTTTTCAACAAATATTTACTATAATTGCATTTTATAGAAATTTAAAAATATTCAAGCTATATTTGTCCTATTTTTAAATGTTTTAAGATATCTACTACTTATAAGTGTTTAATGCGATTTACTTTTGATTTGTTCCAAAAAAAAGCTTGAAACTATAATACAAGGTTCCTTTTATAAACGGTTTTTATACAGAAAATTAAAAAATGTCAAAATATAGATTCTGAACAGAGCGTTGAAATTGAAAGTATAGATTTTACTATGATATTGATATATTTATAGATTTTTGAAAGGTTGTTTCTGGTAGCATAATGGATATAGTTATTGTTATGTTAGTGCTTTAGGAAGGTCGAATGGAAAATGTTCACTACTATTCACAATTTTTTTATGAAAAATCCGCTTTTGACGATATCAATTTTATTTACTTATTGCAATTTAAAATTAATCTTGAAATTTGTACCACGAATTCATGTTTACATTTACTGTACAGTGTACCTACATGGCATAATTTTAAAAATATTTTGGTTGTGTTTATACTATTTACAGTTATTTTTTATAAGCAATTAAATTGCAAATTCCATTATTACTAAAATTATATTGTTTTAATTTACCTACTATATAGAATGAAATTTAATTCAACATAATAATATATAAAAACTAATGAAAAAAATGTTTACGCTCAGTTAAATAACTTAAAATGTTTATTACGAGATTTCACAAAAGCTTTTATTATTATTTAAATATGTATTAAAAAGGCACTTTATTATAGCTAGGTAGCTAGGTTATCAATACCTTAAATACATAATATAGATATGTTTTTTTTTTTTTGTAAACTTCTGACATTTTGACATAGGTAATCAATAAAATCTTAAATACCTAGGTATACCTAATTATTAAAAATGTACTAAAATTTCAAATTTAATAATTTAATACCAGGTTAGATAATAGATATGATTATAGCCATATAGGTAATATATGATATAGCCGATATAGGTATCCGATTCCCAATTATTATAGATGATGATGATGCATGCGTGATATTATTTCAAAATATAATTAATTTCAAATATAAAATAAATGATTTTATTTATATGGTTTATATTTGCATTGATATATTTTAGTTAATTTAAATAAATGTTAATATAGGTAAGTATAAAGGAAAAAAAATTCTTAATTTGTTACGCATTATAAGAATTATAAATATATATTGGACAGATAGGTATTACATACTACATAGGTAGGTATACATAAGAACTATTATCTATTTACTATTTACTTATCCAATATTATACATAGGTAGCTTTGAAATTTTATGTATTTTTACTTAGGTATACATATTGATATTACATAATATAATATAATATATATATATTATAAAATAAATAATAAATTATAATTATATTATATAATATAAATATAATAGCCAATAGCTAATATAAGCTTATATAGCTAATACTTATATTAATTAATATAATATTAGCATGGCTATAATGTGCAGTATGCCAGTATCTACTAAAAATAATAAGAGTAATAATAATAATATTGAATATAATATAGTAGGTATTATAAATTTATATATTGCTATTATTCAAAAAAAAGTGGGTAAGTGGGTATCGGTATCGCTCTGCTTACATTAAGTCCAGTATGGATTATTATTATATATTATAAGAGTGCACATGTTAAATTTGAATCCAATGATAGGTATCATTGTATACGAAAAACGATTCTGAACGGAGATGATTTGTCAGCCTATAGGATATAATTTCCAGTGGTTGGTGAAAAGGGTGGTTTATGTTTTAATGGCCTGAATACACCAAATGGTAAGTTCTTTTATAATTATTATAAGCTAAACTTATGGAAAATTTCGTATTGAATTTTCAACTCTTAGCTACTTATACAAAAATTTTTATGTATTATACTCACAAAATAATTTGCAAATATTCATGGTTTTGACGAATTTTTGTCAATATTTGAACTTCAAATGCTAATAAAAAAAAAATTGTGCGTATATATTCTTATAATATTTTAATCACTATAAGAATAAATTATGAGGACCTTTGTATTCAATATTCAAGTATTTTTATTGGGCCTAAAATATTTAATCGATACTTAAAAAAACAATTTTCAGACAAATTGAAAATTTCAGTCGTCTATAAATACCTCAAAAAAGTCTAAATATTTTGAAAATTAAATCATGTAAAGAAAACGCCATCTTTAATAACTGGTAAAATTTTCAAGTACCTATACGACTTATACTTTTTGAATAATAACGAATATTTAAAATCGTTTGAAGATAAATCGTATCGTTACGCTATTTCCTAAAAATTTAAAATTCAAACGCACTTAAAATTTTTCCTATAATGATGCTATACGAGTTTTCTCTATAGGTACTTGAAGGAAAATTTATGGAAAACTTAGTGTTGTATTTTTAATTCTTAGTTAAAAACACAAACAATTTTATGATTTTTCAACTTCAAAATTACTTGCAAATTTTCGCGTTTTCGACAGATTTCGTAAAAATTTGAACTATAAACGCTTATAAAAAAAATTTGTGACCAGCGGTTTTTAATTTTTTTTAACTACAATTAGAACAACTCATAAAAAACCTTGCATTAAATTTTCAAAACTTTTTGGTCATCCAAAATTATTTTATTGACACTTTAAAAAAAAATTCTTATATAAATCGAAAAATTCAGTGGTCTAAAAATAACTCAAAAAAAGTCAAAATAATTTGTAATTTTAACTGTATATAGATAACACACTAACATAAACATCTGGTGAAAATTTCAAGTATTTATAGTGATTAATGTTTGAATTACAACCATATAAAAAAATCGATTTGGTCGAAAACTGGTTTTGCGTAAAAATTCCCGTTTTTCCTTAATTTTTTTTTTTTTTTTTTGTTTTTCCCGGCGCTTTTGAAAACTATTGGGAAATTAAAAAAATGACCTCACCAATGCACCAACAAGATTCACTTACGAATCGGAAACCACCCCCAAAGTTTGAAATTGAAGCATTATTTCGACACTTTCTCGTGTACACAGACACAAAAAAAAACACACAACATTGTAAAATCAATACATTCATCGCTCAGCTCAGAATCTAAAAGTACTCATTTTATTATTTATTTTTTATATTTTGTTAATTGTTTAATATAATTTAGACATCACAATATTGCTTAAACTAGTGACAACTATACTCTATAGGTACCAACTATGAACTAATTCAAGAATACTTAACTAAAAATATTTACCTACATTTTAAAATAATTACATAAGAATATAAATTATTATATTATTATTATTTCTTAACTATAATCACTAAGTGTCTGAGTCTATAAGACCATAACGAATCCGGGATTATTTTGTTATAACTTATAATTTGAATAATCGTAATATAATTAACAATTATCTATCTATATTACATGTGTAACTACCTACCAAAAAAATATTGATGATAGCCGATAGGTTATTATTTAGGATATTATTTATTATTAGGAGATAATATATTATTATAAATTACTATAATAAAGTATCGAATATTGATGATAAATGATAATAAATATTGTAATGAATGTGTTTTTACTTCTTATATAGGTACAGCGATCAATGCAGAAGTACCTATCATGCATGAATATGAATATTGTATTTTTATATCAATTGTAGGTTACATATATAATATATTGAAAACATGTTTATAAATTATAATAATTTATCGTAATTTTTTAAAATTAGTACCTACTTATAAACTGTATAGTGTCATTTCACATTTGGAATTTTTCACAACACTTAGTCCTACATAATATATACCTACTAACTTATTATGAGTGACGATAATTATTGATGTCAGATGAGTGATGACTATATCGTCCATATCATTATTATATCAATAAATTAATATTTAATGCAATTAAAATATTTAAAGATAAGTAAAAAAAATCGAAAACTACATTTTAAAATTCATATCACAAAAAAAAATGTATGTATATATTATAGGTATTCGTATAATAACGTAAATACTGAATATGGCAATTATATTGGTATACCTACTTTAGTTTAAAATTTTAAAAACTTGTAAATTGTAAAAAATCAATTATAATAATAGCAGGTACCTACTGATGAATTCAAAAATACATTTTACATTTCATATCACAAAAAACAATGTATACATTGGAATTATAGTAATTACTATAAATACAGCAATTAAATTAATTTGAACATTTGTAAACTAATAATATATAATTAAAATATACTATAAGAATACTGATTAATTTAATAGTTAACAATTTTTTTTTTACATTTATTAGAGAAATCACAATTTTATACCTCTGTCTATTTTAATCAAATTTAACTTCTGTTTAATTACAATACCTAATAAGTAGTACCTAAGTACCTACTTCATATTGTAAATATCATTTAATTTTCTTTGTTAAGTTGCTCGTTTAGGAGTAAGTTAATTAAAATACAATAAAATTATTATACTAGTTTAGTATAATATTTATACATCAATATTAGTTTTAGTATATTTAAAATAAGAGCATAAAGAAGAGATTTTTACAACTGTACAAGAAATACAAATACTTATTTGAAATACTGGAATCGAGAAACCACTCAATAACAATAGGTACTTAGAGTTTTTTTGTTAGAGTTATTACGTCATGCGTGTCATGCAAGACTAGCTATATTAGCTAATAACTAGTATAGTTTAACTATAATGGTTTTAAATAATTCATAATTAAACACAAAATTAAATAATTAATTAATTAATAATTTTATAGAAAATATAACAAATAAAACCATGTTATATTACATTATATTACTTTATCTATACTACTACTTATATATAAAATGATATAGGGTTTTCTATGACCGCGCTAACCGAGAAAACTACTGAACTAATTTATTTGAAGAACATTTTAGATTCTGAACGAAGTGATGAATGTATTGATTTGACAATAATGTGGGTTTTTTTTTTGTCTGTGTACAGCATAACTAGTCGAAATAATGCTTCAATTTCAAACTTTGGGGGTGGTTTCCGATGGAAAAGTGATTATCCTTATTACATTATAGAGGTCAATAAAGTAAACATTTTCCATCAGTTTTCAAAAAAATTGAGAAAAACGAAAAAAAAGTGACGGTAAAAAGGGAATTTTTACACAAAACCAGTTTTCGATCAAATCGATTTTTTTATATGGTTGTATAATTCAAAAACTAATTACTGTAAATACTTGAAATTTTCACCAAATGTTTATGTTAGTATTATCTAAATACAGTCAAAATTTCAAATCATTTTGACTTTTTTTGAGTTATTTATAGACCACTGAAATTTTTGATTTTTATGAGAATTTTTGTTTGAAGGGTCGATTAAATATTTTAGGCCCAATAAAAATACTTGAATATTGAATACAAAGTTCCTCATAATTTATTCTTATAGTGATTAAAATATTATAAGAATATATACGCACAATTTTTTTTTTATTAGCATTTGAAGTTCAAATATTGACAAAAATTCGTCAAAATCATGAATATTTGCAAATTATTTTGTAGGTATAATTCATAAAAATTTTTTTACAAGTAGCTAAAAGTTGAAAATTCAATACAAAATTTTTTATTAGTTTAGCTTACAATAATTATAAAAGAACTTAAATTTTGGTGTATTCAGGCCATTAAAACATAATCCACCCTTTTCACCAACCACTGGAAATTATATCCTATAGGCTGACAAATCATCTCCGTTTAGAATCGTTTTTCGTATACAATGATACCTATCATTGGATTCAAATTTAACACTCCTATAATATAATATAATAGTGAATCACACGGCTCCTAATGTACAGCAGAGTGGTACCCACTTACCGGCTTTTTTAGTGTTATACTGTTATATAGCACTAAAATATATAACTGACGGCAGACACATAGGTGCACACAGCCCTCCTATGTGTAGCTCGCTATTAGCACCCCCCAGGCTTCAAATCAGCACTCACATTTCAAATACTGCATTCAAAGCACAATATGTTATGTTAAATTAAATAGATACCTGAAGATATTCAAATTATAAGTAATATGTCAATTATATATTGAATTTACGGTTTATAATATTTTCAAAAATATTTCGCTTATTATAATTTGAATATATCAAAATATTAAAGTATGGTATTGTATTTTTAATTTTAATGTTTTTAAATATTATATTAGTGGTTCTCATCCTTTTTCAATCTACGCCCCCATTAAACATTTACTAAAATCTCATCTCCCCCACTTAAATGTATAGTCAATTTTTTTTGTGAGGCGTACAAAACATGAATTATATATAATAACTATATTTTATACAAATATAATATAATATACAACTATTT
This sequence comes from Aphis craccivora, assembly GCA_009835225.1. Taxonomy (NCBI): domain Eukaryota; kingdom Metazoa; phylum Arthropoda; class Insecta; order Hemiptera; family Aphididae; genus Aphis; species Aphis craccivora. The sequence goes on from VUJU01000389.1 coordinate 22,285, forward strand.
ACTTTTATTATTTTCATCATTTTAAAAATATATTATCACTTACGAAGTAGTCATAACTCATAATATTAAGTATAAAGTATAAGAAAAAATTATTGAATATAAAAACAAAAATATCAATATAAAATATACAAAACGAAGGTATTAAAAGTGCGACATGACTGGCGTGTAAGTGTGTTACTATAAACATGAAGTCGAGTCTACAAAAAAAATTTCAACGTATCCTCTATCTAGATTATAGTATTCGTTATCGGAGGCAAACAGATAACCGTGAGTCATGCCCATGCGAATCAAACGTTGACACTGGGTATCTATTAATATTAGAATAAATAAACAAAATAATTTTTTTCTAAATTACTAAGAATTTTTAATTTGTTGTAAATTAAAGCAATTTAAATAATTTTAAGTACTTACACATACTTGCAATTTTTTAATACTTAGTTTTTGAATAAGCTTTTCTTGGGCTCGAAACCATGATAATATATAAAGAACCGATGTAAGAAAATCGAGAGCATAAGAAAAAAAGGCCCTCAGTGAATACTGAATTTTTGTCCACGGGCTACCTAAAATTAAATTACGGCACTGTTATTTGTTTCTGATGTATGTTTTTATGTCTGTCGAAATCAGTTGAGTATTTGTTTATTTTATAAACCTCAATCACACGTATGTTGATACTTTTATGCACTTACCTACCTATAGTAAAATAGGTAATAGCTTTGGTTGTTTTTACTATATAGATCAACTAGGATCTAACTAGGAGCTTTGGGGGTTTAGTCCTCCTAAAACTTGTAATAGTCAGCCCCCAAAACAAAAAAATATTCATTATTTCATACATTTTTGAATTCAATGTAAAATAATTATATCGTTTATTTCAATTTAGTAAAAAATATTTTTGACCTCGCTTAGCTAATCACTTATCACAACTTGTATAATAAATTTATTTATTGTGTCTTAAACCATGATTTCTATAAATTGTGGCTATACCAGAGTCGTATTTTTACCTTTTCTATATAACCTACACATTTTTTCAAAAAATTACAGCCGTAATGAATCTTGAATATATTATAATCTTGTAAACAACTGTTGTATACTATTATTAAAAGTAATAAATGTCGATATTTGTGTGATGTTTAAATTTTAGATAGATGGATGGATGGAAAGCTCACACTGGTTTGGTGTAATATTATTGTGGTGAGACTGCAGCCCCCCCCCCCTAAGATTTAGGCTAGCCGCACCACTGCAGTTACTCCACAATTAAAATAATCATTAATTTTTATTCATTATAATGCATATTAACAGCGCAGAGCAATATCACAGAGTACTGTACAAAATAATATCGTAGCAATAGAGAGAGAATTTCGTTTTTGTATTTATACAATAATATCGTATATTGTTTTATTATATTCCATATTCGGTTAGGTATTATATTATAATTTGACTCCCTTTTGAAAATATTTCCTGCGCCGTCTACGCCCGGCGTATAGTAAAGGGTCCAGCGCGCGATATTTCATACTCAGCGGCGGCCGACGAGTTGTAGTAGTACAAAGCAAAAAAAAAAAAAAAAAATCAACAAATAAAAACACATTATAATAGGTAGGTATATAATATAATATAACCTCTCCGTACATGCGGCGGCGGTGATTCGAATATGCGCGGGAACCGTACGCATTCCATCGGTGGCCGTTGCTGCGGTCGTGTGGGCGGGCGGGTAGGAGAAAATCCGGTGTGCGTGCTCGTTTACGCGCGCGTGCGCGTGCGTCAGTCCTTGCTCGCTTGTCACTGCGCGTGCGCTCTCTCGTCCGGCGGTTTGCGTGGTGGTGTCAGCCGGGCGCGTTACACTGCGTGTCCCGTGTGCGTGCGTGTTTGTACGTGTGCGTGTACGTGTGCGAGTGTGTGAGCGTGTGTGCGCGCGGCGCGTGTACGGCGGCGGCGGCGGCGGCGGCTACGACGACACAGTACACACCGCCCGTAGCGCTCCTACGTAGTATGTACTCGTGTGGTACGGACGTTCGCCTTTTCAAACGCCAATAAATACGATAAACAAGTCCTTATGAATAATAATAATAATAATAAAAACAATAAAAATATTCAGTGATACAGATTTCGGTGATAATATCGCGCACATCATTATTGTTGTTGTTGTTGTTGTTGTTGCTCATTAATCGTTATTATTATTTTTTCTATTTAATAACAAACGTTCGGCCGTACGTACGACGTGCGTACGGGAATATAATATCGTAACATCTATCTGCGTCTCGGACTCGCGTGTAATACACGTTCCTCTGCGATTCCGTTTGACGCGGGCCGATAGTGTACGATCGACTCTTCGATTGCGCTCGACGCGCCGTTTGACGTACCCTTTTCGCCGCAGTCGTTGCGCTCGTGGCCACGATTAAAAGTGAAGGACACTTTCTTTACTGGGCCATTTCGACGACCGACCGACCGCATTCGGTGACTGGCGCGTGTGACACGACCATCGTTCCGCCGTACATATATGGTGCATTATAATAACAATTATATTGACCGCGCCGATTACATTCACAGGACACCACGGGAGGTGAAAAAACAAATGTTTAAATGGAAGCATCTTCAATCATCACCCAAGTGTCGCGTGAAGATGAACACCTAAAAAGTTTTGTGCCAGATAAGGGTAAGTCGATTTCTCCTGGTCGCGCGCGTCTATCGTTTTTGGTATACCAATATACCTACCTACGTGACGTTATTATTACTATTATTATCGTTGTCGTCTTTTGAGATTTTGGATTATTACTAGTCTGGCTGTTTGCCATGTGGACGCGACAATTAATAAAAGATGATAACTGTTTCTATTTCCTATAATATTTGTACGCTGTTAATTGTGTTACACATAAATTATAGTTGTTTGCGTAACTCGACTTGTTTCGTATTATAATTATATTATCAAAAACTATAGGTACAACCATTTTTTTTTACTTTTTACTGATAATGTGCTTTGTTGACGGTGTTGGTCTGACTGATATAATGATTTTCAACGCACTTCTAGAAGCTATAAAGCTTCTACTACATTTCAAAGTTATACGTTCCCCTATTATAAATAAAATAATCTTAGAATTCAATCGCAATTGCTGAGTCGCTCTTACGGCCATCACCGACATTATGTACGTTTTCGTGTTTGACTAGTAATATATTGTCAAATAAGATCATATAGTAAAATGTTAAATATTAAATGATTCTAATTATTTATTTTATTTTATAATAATTCACACGTGCCAAGATAAGAAAATCAATCGTGAATATTATTGTCTAATATATTTTATTGATTGGTATTATACTAATAATAATATATGTTAATTGATTTTATTTATTCATTGCCTTCTTTCTTTTACTATTTTTATACGAGTTCAAATTATTTGTAATGTACTATTTATTTGTTTTTACCAGCATAATATTGATTTTTAGTTTCGCATGGTGATTCTATTTTTCTTAATTTTATGTTCATTAGGTGTCACAAATTTGAATTGTGCGTGCAATAATTTAATGTGAATAACATGTCTATACTACATATTTTATCAGTGGTTCTTAATCTTTTGTAAATCACAGACCTCTGATGAAAATTTTTTAGATACCGTGGACCCCCTTATCAATTTTTTCGAATATCTTTTTTTTTACATCTCATTTTATCATAACCAAAATTATAATAATTATTTTATATTACAAATTACAAAAGTTAGACTTACCAAAACATACACATTTTTAATTATATCTTGTCACATATTAACGTATTTTAGAATACATTATAGTGATAGATAGACAATGTGACATTTTATCATAATGTCACAATAATAAGTTAACAGTACGTCAGTATATCAAATTATTCATAACTTTATAGGTATCACTGAACTGATAATTCTCTGATACCTACCTAGTAAAATATTCCTCCAAAATATGCAAATTATTATTTATTTAAACACCTATTTTTTGGGAGCAGTATTAAAATTTAAAAGAAACATTCTTGTAGTAACAATATCTATACCTTCTAGGTTGAGCATGCGTAATCAAACATTAGTTTATGTATGTATATAATCTAGTATTTATTTATACATTTGATTATCTATACATATTAACTAAGTAGGTTCTCACTGTTTATTGAACTTTTATATTATTATGTAAACATAATTGCTTGAATTTCTCAGATGAATTATGTACTTAATAATACTTGCCCATAATTAAATAATTATTTTTTATTGATAATTAAAGGATTAAAATATCTGATTTGTATTAATATTGTTTGTTTTTAGATATCGGAACTTAATTTCAAATCTTAAGCTAAGTACATATTAAGAAGGCCGTTAACCAATTAATTAGGCTTTTTATATCAAATATATATTTGTAAATTATATAGGTAGTATTTTTAATTAAAAATAATATAAATATATCATATTTTTAATCTTATTCTTAAAAATAATAAATCAGATTTATTTACCTATCCAAAAATAGTAACAATTTTATTTAAAACATAATGTTACATTCTATACCTACAGTTATAAATTTTAATAATGGATTATTATTTTATCAAGAAATTAAAATTAAGTCTTTACAAAGGAGTTATTTTGATAGGTTTTAGTTATATATTTTATGTTAAATTAATACCTGCCTAACTTTTTATATTTTCCTAAACCAAACCCACTGCATTTAATATAATACAAAATATAAAATTACATGCATAATATATTTACTTAATTTTAATTATTATTTGCATCATTTTTTTTTTTTTTTTTTTGCTGTTGCTAATTACTTTCTATGATTTCATAAATTAAACTATAATATTTTTGACGGAATGGATTAGAATTATACTTTTATGTTTACTTAATTTGAAATAATTGAATGTTGTCATGTTTAATGTATGTGATCTAAGTAGTTCTAGGTTTATTAATTAATAATTATCCTTCTTAATCAAAATTCTATGCATGACTAAATATAATTATCTAAAGCCATATTAATTGTTGATTAATAATAATTTTACCATGTACCTAAATAATAACTACAAGTTTTAATACTTCTTACTTATATATAGAAATATAGAATGTAACTACTTACTTAATGGATTACTAATATATTTATATAACTTTTGGTAGTTAAAATAATTTATTATTCAAATTAAGTTACTTATAATACATAATAACACCTATTGAATTAAAATTTAGGTATCTTTATTTATCTATACATTAGTGTATTATAATTTAATGAGTGATAAAGTAACAGAATATAGTTTAAATCTACATTATATATATATATAAACAGTAGGGTTACACATAATAAATTGTCATATCCCTGATAACTTAGATCCACAAATCTTGTGATTTTAATCAAATTATATATATTTCTATTGTTGTATTACTTTTATTGAGTGATTTTTATTATTTAATTGATAATAATATCAGTCAGATATGTGTCAAACCAATATATATTTGCATTTTTGTGTTTATTTCATTTTTATCTTTAAGTATGTAGGTAATTGCACTTCTTGAAAATATTTTGATGATCCAAACACATCTAAAAATTAGTTTGAATTATAATGCTTAAGTATTAATTTATGATATACTTATATATGTATATATTATGTATGACCTAATTTATTTGTTGTTTTCTTAACTCTCTATACGACGTATCTATTACAATATTGTGTCAGAAACATTTAGTCTTACTTCAATTTAATTATATTATTCTTTTCTAACAATCTTTGTTTGAATACTGTACCTACTAATGAACGAATTATACAATCTTACCTTCTAGGTATAACAAAATGTCTATTAGTAAATTTAAAAAAACAATTTTAGAATGTTTTAACATCTAGTGGTTTATTTTAATAAATATAGGTACTGTTTTTTGATACATATAATTATAGTTGATTGGTAATAATAAGTTATTTAAATTTTCTTTTAATAATTTTGTTTTTATTTTTTTAAATGTTTAGAAAATGTATGATTTATAATGTACATAATATTTATATTTAAAGTTTAAATTTTTGAGTCATTACTCATTGTTATTTAGAAAGAATATTTTAACACAGAGTAATATATATTTTTTTTTTTTATTATTTTATTGTTTTATAGCTGATCATGTTCGGTTGAAAAATGAACCAGGTTTATGGCGGACATTACTTTGCTGTTTTGGAAAATCAAGAACAAGACCAAATTCTAGTTTTGTCCCGAGTAGTAATACTCGTGGAGTGAATACTAAGTCTGACAGAAGTTTTACTCCTCCTCGTAGCCCTGATCTTTCACAGTCGTCATACTTACTTCCTGCAATAAGACACCAAGATATGCATAAAAAATGTATGGTTATTGATCTTGATGAAACACTTGTCCATAGTTCTTTTAAGGTACATAGAAAATGTATTATATATTTATATCTCACACATTAATAGTGAAAAACTTGTACTATATTAATCTAATATGTTGAATATAAACTTATTTATTTTTTTATAATTTAATAGGCAATTAATAATGCAGATTTCGTAGTACCTGTTGAAATAGATGGCACAGTTCATCAAGTCTATGTTTTAAAGAGACCACATGTAGATGAATTTCTTCAACGCATGGGTGAACTCTATGAGTGTGTATTATTCACTGCAAGTCTTGCCAAGGTATATTTATTATTTAGTCATTTATATATTTACTAATTTAAAATAAGTCCTTGGGTGATATGTGTTATTTAAATATTTTATTGACAATTTAATGTATGTAGTTAATCCTTAATATTTTTAGGTATGTCATCCAATTTTTTTTTTTAGATTTTGAGTAGATCTATGAATGTATTAATATTAATGTTTTATGTTTAGTTTGGTTATATTCTAGTCAATCTATTAACTTAAATATAAACTTAAATTGCACTAATGAATAATTTAGTTTAACAGTTATCATAGAAATAATATTTTTGTTCATTTTTTTAGTATGCCGATCCAGTTGCCGATTTACTAGATAAATGGGGTGTATTTAGAGCTCGTTTATTCCGTGAATCATGTGTGTTTTATAGAGGAAATTATGTGAAAGACTTAAACAAATTAGGTCGCGCATTACATAAAGTTGTAATCATTGATAATTCACCTGCATCATACATTTTCCATCCAGATAATGCTGTAAGTTTATAACTTATAATATTTAATCTAAACAATATTAACTTAAAATAATTTTTTAGGTTCCTGTTAATTCATGGTTTGATGATATGACTGATAAAGAACTATTGCATTTAATTCCATTTTTTGAAAAACTTAGTAAAATGGAAAATGTTTACCCAGTTATATGCAACATTAATCATATGGCAAATGCTGCTGCTGCAGCTATTGCAGTACAATCTCAACACATCAATAGCGAAAATGTTTTATAGCATCAATTTTTAAGTACAATTTATTTGTGCCAATGGTAATTATTTATATTTTTACCATGTTAAACAAAAGTAATAATAATCATAATGTAACAATCGTATAAGCTATATAAAGATAAAATTATAATATTTACCTAATTTAGGTAACATAATTTAGAATTGTTTTTAATTTTTTTTCTCGTTAAACTTCTCTATGATACTTTTGTAGATGTTTAATTTTGTTTTGTTTTTTTTTTTTTTTTAATTAAACATAAAGTGACAACTTTTAAAGGTATTATACCTATTACCTATATCATTCAAATAAAATGTATTCATTATCATTTTTTAGAATATACATTAATGACACTTAATGTTTAATATTATAGGTTACTTACATTTTAAAGTATTTATTTATGTCAAAGTACTTATTATCCATGCATAATATGTATTGTATGGTGGACTAATCAAGGACAAAACAATTTAATTTAATTAAACTGTCTAAATTATTATTATTATTTTTTTTTAATGTGTACTAATGCACATCTGGTGAATATGTTTGTATAAACATAGCATATCAAATAATTCTGATATAATCTTGAATTCCAAGATATAGATGAAATATTAAAACTTAATCAAATCAATTTTTATTTTTATTTTTTTGTTTCTCTGTCCATTTTTATAATGAGTATTTTAATATAGAATATAGTAAGTTACAAATATCTATAATTTTGTCGATAATTGATTGTTTTAAATTTGATTGTAATGGAATTATTATTATTATGTAATTTATACAAAGTAAATGTAAATTATTGACACCCCTATTGCATAGATTCACGAATTTAATAAAATATTATAAATTAAAAAATATTTTTTAACTAAAATCAAACATTCTATAATATTAATTTTCTTTCCTTAAAAAAAAAAAAAAAAAATCATTTTTTATTAATAGTAAATTATAAGCTCTCAAGAGGACACAATCAGTTATCTTTAAATATTTGTATTTAAATAGTGTCATATGACTGCATTTTGAATTACATTAAATTATTCTAACAATATTGTATAGAAAATAAGTATGCAATACCATGGAGTGAATTATATTTATTCATAATAATATAAAAATGTTGTATTCATTATCATTTATACATTTTTTTTTTTACTCTGTGTTATTTGTAAATAGATGGAAATATTTTATAATTTTTATAAAAATCCATACTATATTATTATTCTATATTTTAATATATTTTTTTTTATTTTATAAGCAGTATTTCAATTATTTTATAAAACAATATATATATATTTGTATGTATATATATGATAAATTATGCATTTATCAAAATTGACTGGTTGCAAACTTTGTTTTGTTGTACATTCATTAATTATAATTGTGTACTCTTGAGATAATTAAAATAATAAATGTTATTATTATTTTTTATGTTTTATTTTAAAATATTCAGTGGCTTATACAGGGAGAAGTGTGCTTTTTATTTTTAACATTAACCTAAAAATTCTAATAAAAAGGAAATTTTTGAAGTATATTTATCTGCACAAGTTATTATAATACTAATTAAGTTGAAAAATTCATTAAATAAAGAAAAATTATAAAAATCAAACAATTTTTTTTACACTTCTAATTAATCCTGTGTATGCTACAAATAATATTAAGAACACCAATGTTGTACTATTACCTTTTGTGATTGACTTTCAAAATATTTTAGAACATGTGTTTTTATTATTATTATTAAATTATTTTATTTTGTTTTCTTTTAAAATTATATTTATTTTTAACATTTTATCACAAACAAAATTAGAATTAACAGTAAGTTAATATCTATATATATTTTTTTTTGTTATTTTACTAGTTACAGTTAAACATTTTATAATCTGTATGAGTTTTGTTAAACAATCTCTTAGCATTGTTCATGATCATCAATTTATTTGGTTTATTTTACATATTATGATTTCAGATAATTGAATCTCTTGTTTATTATATCTTTGGTTATTTCGTTCAATTTTATTTCCTTATGTGAAATACATTTAGTTATTTAATAAATGAATAATCAGTGTAAAATATTAGCATGTATATCAATAGACTAAATTTTCACTTATTATACACACTACACACTTTTAAAAAGTACTGAAAATATAAAATATACACATATATATTATTATTAAACTTTCTGTTTTATTAAAGTCTAAATTTGTACATCAATAAAATTTAACAGTACTTTTTATTTTCAATAATATATTATATGTGTATAATAAATTATATTGATGCCATACAAGCATGTTTTTTCTTTGTCTTACAAACGACATATTGGATATTGCGTTTAGTAATGCCATTTGTGTCTTGTATTTTAGTTTTGATGTAATATTAGAGTAAATTGATCTATTCTAACATTTTTAACTGAATATATTGCACAGGGCGTATTGTAGACTTTTACTATTTTATTAGTATTTCAGTTTTTAATTAAGTATCTGAATTTCAATATTGTAGTAATGTAGTATTAAACTCTCATTCTAAAATTAAAACTGAAGACACAAAATTTATTTTGCTTAATGCAAATTTGCTATGTTTTATGTTTGCCAGACAAAGGACACTCATGGGTTCATAATAAGAAAATAACAAGAAAAATATAAATAGGAATATGCATAGATGCATATTATATTATATTTACTCTTCCCCCAAAAAAAAGAATAACAACTGCTACAGAAACTATTTATTATAACATCATAAAGACATGAAAACTCGATCTTGGTACTTTTCAGACATAACAGTAAACACTAAATACATACATATATATAACAATAATTATGTGTATACTGTATATAAAAGAAATAGTATAAGGTAAGCATTTGCATGTTTTGATTAAGTGACCTTGCACTAAAATTGGACTTCTATGGTATGATGCAGCTTTTATTTATTTATTTTTTAATAACAACCAATTGTTGGCTTTGATTTAATTTTTCATAAAAAATGATGGGTAAAAAGTGATAATTTGAAATGTTTACTGTGCAATAGGTTTTTTTTTATGTGTTCTAGTAATTATTTTTTTATCTTTAACTTGGAAATCAGAAAATTACTAAAATAGAACATGTACAAGAATAAATTAGTTAAATTAGGTACTGCTGTCTATTACTGAATGACATTCAAATGTAAACAATATAAAAGTTTTAGAATATGAATTCTAAATGATCGTTAGATATGTTAATGTTATTCAGTAAACTTTTTGTTTGAAACCATCAAATGGTCAGACTACTCAGATTTATGTCCAACACAAGTAAGCCGTAACATAACATAGTAAAATATTAATAGATTTTATGTTATATATTTACAAATTACTTAAATACGTCTGTAACGAAAAATTAATTAATATTTTGAGAATTTGCCAATATGGCAATATTATAATATACAATTTCAAGACTAAATATATTTTACCTTGAAATATTTATAATGAAAACAAAAACTACATTTATCTGTTATAACAATATAGGTAAATTTGCACTATGTGATTATTATAATTAAATATAATTTAATAAAATTAGTATCATGGACTGTTTTATTAATTGTAACAAAGATGAAAAAAGTGATAATTATCAATCTCAAATGCAAATTTGTTTGTATTTAACTGTTATAAGGATATTATTTTGATAATTCAATAAATAATTTGCCAATGATCTTTATTTGTATAATGCACTAAACTCCATTACAAAATAGATAGATCTAATGACTATTTTGTTATGCTAAACTTAAGATTAAGAATTGATTAAGTTTATCTTAATGATTCTGTAAAATTCTCATTATTTTTTTATTATTATTATTATTATTATTTTTTTTTTTTTTTGGAAGAGGGAAATAAAGATTTTTAATTTTAATACATCCATTTATCAAAGAAATCTATCATTAATAGTATCTTATATTATTGTATGGTATAAAATATGTAAAAATTGTTAGAAAATGGGATTATATTATTTGTTGCACTCTATAATAATTTTTAAAATTGTATATAAAATAAGTAACAAAAAAAAAAATTTATATTTTTCTCTGGTATAATTTACATTTATATTTTAAGTGTTACACATAATATATTGCAATGGAATCTTAATTTGACAGATTTGAAGTTTCTTTGAAAAAAAATTGTTAAAAAACAAAATATTTTATTTTGCTTAAAAAACTGATTTTTAGTTAACGAAATGTATGTAAATAATAATAATTATTATTATTCTTTGCTGTTAAAGAACTTTCTGCTATCATTTTAAGCAACTTTTATATCATTCTCACAGCAAACATTTGTACACTAATTGAAATAATTAAAAGACATCATCTGACTTTTTTTAATATGCTGAAATCTATGAAAATAGTCGCAAAGGTATTACTTTGGTCTTTGTTTGCATTAAGTTTATCATTGTCTTCAACATAAGTTGAATATTAAGTAATAATAACATTATCACCTCTTAAAAATTCATCTAGTGGTATATATGACTATAATAATAGGTACCATAGGCGTGAGCAGGAATTTTTCACAGGGTATGTAGAATTGTTTTAATAAGGGTTACTTAACCTACAACTATGGTAGTCCCTAGCAAGTGGCAAAATGCACCCATGATAGACGTACCTAGTGACCTATAGGCTATAAAATAAGATAAATTTATTTCTTTAATCAGTTTTTTTAAGACGTCATCGACCATTGTATATTTTAACAGTGTACTTAGTCACAAAAGGCATATTATCCGTCACCTATTAATAGTAGATCACGGCGGACCAAGTAGATCACACGCTATACAAAGCCATATTTACTAACCTACTCTCAATTATCAGTTTTAAATAGGTAATTAAACAATTTTCATCAACAATTTAAAGTAGACACAATTTTTGCAGGGTATGCAGCTGCACAGCTTCTTGATTCTAGTGTAGTGTCAGAAACCTGGCATATTATTACCAAATCTAGCTATAATTTATTTTTGAATTATTGATTTGATAATTTAATTTATTTGAAATATCTGTTAAATAGTTTGAATTACAAAACAAATTATAAACCTTTCAATGATATTAATTATTTCTATTCACATAATTAAATTGTTTAATTAAGTGTTATGGTAATTAGCAAATTTTTATTTTTATTATCTTGTGTTTCTATAATTATCTGGTAGTACTAAATGTCAGTTTATCAAAGCACAGTAGTCTTATCAGTGGCGAATATACGTGATGTTTAAGGGGAGGGCGAAGATGGGGAACCCCCTCAACAGAGCATTATTATAAATATTATATATATATATATATATATAAGTACTAACGTAAAATATGATAAAAGAAGAGCCCAAGGGGGGGGACTACCTATCGCCCCCCCTTATAACCGCCACTGAGTCTTATTTCAATAGATCTTTTAATCTATGATTTAATGTAATATAATATGTGATCTACAAAAGTATGAAGCTTAGATCTGAACATAATATTTATAGTGAGGATAATTTAAATAAATTTGGATTTTAGATGGTAAATAAGGACAATAGACAATCAGCATGGTAAAAAATTGTAATTACTAAATTATACAAATAAAAATTATTACCATTAAAAATAGTAGCTTTCTTTTTATTATTCTATCTTTTTGATATTCAACTAATTGATTGTGATTATGAAAATGAAATGGGGTCAAAGGTCATAAAGGTTGATAGCATAAATTCTCCTCTCAATGTAATATTATTGAGGTTTACTACATTGCTCTGACTAAACCCAATTAATGGTTATGTACCCAATATATTTAACTTATTATTATAATAGGCTTAATAATATATAGCTTAAAATAATATATATATATATATATATATATATTATATATAAATATATTACATTATTATATATTTATTATTTTATTATAAAAAATGTCTTATAAATTATTTTCATTATTAATGCATAAAAATTGCATGCTTGGATGGTATATAAATAAATAATAATAATATTTGGAAATAAAACTAAATAATATGAATCAACTTTCAACTTATTTTATTAAATTTATAATATAATCAACAAAATCAGACAAGTTATTTAAGACTGTTATAATCACTTACTTAGAAGTAAGGATTAAAGTTAAATTGAAAAAGTATACTTATAAGTATGATCAATATAAAAGAAAATCAAATCTGTAATTAAACTCAAATTGTAGTACTTTGTAGGAATTTAAAATATGAATACATAACTATTAAAAAACTTACATTTAAGGTAAAATTAAACTTTTACATAAATAGAAAAATGAAATTATTGCGGTTGTAATTACAATTCAAAAACACCAGTCATATTTGTTCTGTATTACAGTTTACTAAATCGATTATATTTATTTAACCAAATATTACGTAATATATTTAAATTTTTTCATAACCATCTACTTTCATATCATTTAATCCTAGCTCTTCGTTTTGTTCTTCAGTTCTATCAAACCGAGTGATTGTAAGTTTAGGATCCAAATCTGGAGGTGTTAAACTCTAAAAAAATAAAAAAATTAACAAAATTTTGTTATATATTAAATGATCAAAAACCTTGGAAAGATTTTCAATTATTTACAACATTCATATCATAATTTTGTATTTAAATAATAATTAAAAAATCCACTAAGTACACTTTAATCAGGAGTGGAGTAAATTGCTTTATTATATGTAGACTGGACTACCAAACTCCATTGGCTTGCTAGGTAATAGCTAAGTACTAAAACAATAGGTATCAGTCACCATTCATTGATTTTTTTTTTATGAGATATGTTAATTGGTATGATCAAGGCAAGAGCCAGAAAAATATTTCTCCCTACCCCAAAGTTTAGAGTATAAATATGTTATATTATGTAATCAAATATGAAATTATAAAAATATTATAATTTGGGGGAGGTCTGAACCTTAACCCCCCTCCCTGGCTATGGCTTTGTGTAAGACAGTACTATTGCTGAGGCATGTTTATTTTTATTGACAAAACAATTCATTTTAATCTTAAATTAATTTAGTGTTTTGTACTATTGAAATATTAAACCTTTGGATATTATCACTGTTTCTTGTTATATTTAATAAATTAAATAAAAAGATATAAAAGGCGTAAGGAATTTATTATAAATAATTATGTATTATTATTATTATTATTTATTTAAAACTAGTATTTACTATCTACCTGAACATAACTATTTCCTGCTGGATCAGTGAGTATAATATCTACTGACATTTTACAAGTTTTAATGTTGTTCAATTTTTCCAAAAATTTCTCTGTCTTCTCAATAACACTACCAGACTGGCTGTCACCGGAATAAAATGCTGTAGCAGTATCTTTCAATTGTTCATACAATGAATTTACGAGACCTTCAATAGTAGTGAATCGACCACTCAGTGAAAGTGCACCAACTTCAAAATCCAATTGTGGAATACGAAGACTACATGTTTCTGACTGAAAAATAGCATTATTTTAAATATATATATTTATTATTAAGATCTATCTGTGATTGTGTGTGTAGTACTTTAAAAAAATATATATTTATGAGGATAAACATTGGTATATAAACTCCATAGTTTATAATAAAAAAACTAATAATTAATTACCTTCAATATATCTCTGTTCAAATCTTCTGGAGATGACACTTTAACAGTTATTTGTAAACCTTGCTTTTCAACACCACCTCCTGGTTTAACCTCATTAGTACGATAGCCACATTCTTCACATACAGTAGCCATGATGACTACTTGTTTGAAGTATGGTATATCTATAAATATCAATATAGCAAAATAATCAGATCAAAGTAATTTTTATAATATTAATTGCTGTATAGTAAAATAAATACCTGTCAGTTTCATATTAGTTTCACAAATTGCTTGACAATTTGGACATGGGCCACTAAATTGAACAATTTCATCATTCAAATTATTTACAGATGAATCATTAAAAGTACCTAATGGTTTGATAATCGACTGTGCATTGTCTTGTGCATTATCTTGTGCTGATAATCCTATCATTTCATCTTGAGCACTATCACGAGTGAACATTTCTGTTTGCATTCTGGGATCAGCCAAAGGTGCAACAGGATTTGAAACAAATATATTTCCAGTCGCATCTTCAAAAACCTACAAAAATTAATTCATAGTTAATTTAAATTAAGATTAATAATAAAAATAATTACCATCATTGGAATGGGCTTGGTAAGATTTTTAATACCAATTAATCCATTAATTACAACTTCCATCTTTGCTGCTAATTCAGGGTGTGTCAAATCAAGAACTTTTTTTTGTTCGCTTAAATTTGTAACCGTCTTGGAAATTATGCCTTCGACAGTAGTTACTTGGGATCGTTGTGACATTGGTGGTATTTCAAAGTCTAAATCTAGTACTTGTATACTTGTGTAGTCTGTTGTTATCACATATCTATCCAAATCTTCTTTGTTTTCAATCTTTAAAGACATTCGAACACCTTGTGGCTTAATTTCGATTGCTGGGTCCAACTGGTTATTTTTATAATTACAGTGTGGACAATCAAATGATGATATTACCAGTTCTTTGTAGAATGGGATGCGTGTCAACAAGAGCCGTGTAGTGCCCTAAGATAATTTTTAGAAAATTATAAATTAGATAGTGTACGGTAGAACAATTAGGAAATTAAATTCTATAATGCCCTTAGGTATATAAAAATAAGTTAAATTAAAAATAAAAATATTATTAATTATATGTTAATTCAGTTAACCTATAATATTATACTATATATATAAAAAATGAGATCT
The DNA here is from genome assembly GCA_009835225.1 of Aphis craccivora. Taxonomy (NCBI): domain Eukaryota; kingdom Metazoa; phylum Arthropoda; class Insecta; order Hemiptera; family Aphididae; genus Aphis; species Aphis craccivora. Next base: position 38,358 of record VUJU01000389.1, read on the forward strand.
AAAAATCAATCAAAATTTCTAAATAGCATACTTTTAAATATATCTTTTTTATATATTTATAATCTTTACTGCTTTACACTAAAGTTGTTATTTATATTTTAATATCTATGCCTATAATCAAGTTTAACTTGAAACCTAACTATAGGATACTATAAAAAATGAAAAATTAACAATAAATATTAAAATAACACAGTAGACTAAATTGTAAGTACCTAAAGAACAATGTTTTCCTTAGGTACAGGTTAGGTTAGGTTAATAAAGATGTAATTTTATTTAATCTAATTTTTTTATAATAATGTTAATATTACTATTCACTAGTGTTGTTATATTGCCTCAAACACTCAGAGTATCAATTCTATTATCTTGAATACCAAGATAAAAATAATTGATTATCTTTATTAATTAAATTATGTTTTATATACCTACTTTTAAACAGCAAAAATAGTGTTAATTACATTTTGTAGTATGTATAGAATCAATAGTATAGGCGTGTCTACGTGTCTTGCCTGTCATGCACAGGCATGACCTGCAAAATTTGATCTAACTTACATTATAAATTTTGGTACATAATATAAACCTTTTTTCTTAGATTCTGATTTTACAATTTATATAAAATTTTTTGATTTTAGACTTTTAATATCTATTACATTAATATATATTTAGACCATTTGTAATTATAAAAATATTTGTAAAAAGTATAACAAATTATATTTTAAAATGCTAAATAAAATTTCATATTGCCTAGTTATTTATTTATCTAATAAAAGGAATATTGTTTTTTATTCATAATAAGAAAGTAAAACTGATTTAATCATTGTTATATAATAATGATAAAGCTTATTAAGAAATTTGGAAGTAATATCCTTAAACCAAAACCTAATTTTTTTAGGGGGTGATTGGGGGTGCAGGAACCTACTTCTTCTGAATATGCCACTATTGTGCATGACTTGCGAGTAAGGTCTGGACACGCCTATGATCAATGGAAAAGTAAAAGTATGAAGAAAAAAATGGGTGCACTAGGATTCATTTTTGAAATTTCATGTTTTCAAAAATAAAAAATAATGCTGGATGAGTTACTAAAATAATTGTACATTTCTTTTCTTTTAAAAGTGAACAAAAATGGTAATAAAAATAATGAAATTGTACCAAACTGTATAGCATCAGATAAATACCAATTAACTTTAAATTGTTTTATCTCAATTACAATTAATATACATTTTTAGAAGGTAAATTGTTAAAACAAGAGAGTAATTAAAAATGGTTAATTTGGCCCCTACTGATTTTTCACTTAACTATAAAGTATACACTGTATAGTATACATTCATACTCTGGATACTAAATGACCATCAAATGTGTTAATGTTATGATACCATTTAATAAAAACAAAAACATGTATACTTAATTAAAAAATTATTTTAGATAAATAAATAAGTAAAAATATTCATTTGATTTGAGCAGATGTTTATATAATGTTGTGTTTTTACTTAAATCAGGGCAAGTGTACTTTTTATATGATTTTTATGGGAAACATTTTGGAACTTTTCCTTGGCGAATTGGAGTGAGTAAACAACTACTTTATTTAAAAGTGATAACTAGGGAACGGATTTGAATGTAAATTGCATTTTTTTCTGAATCTTGAAAACATTGCTTTCCAAGCACAAAACTCATTACATAGGTACATCAAGGAATTAAAAAATGTAACTTATATTTTGAATTTTTAAGACTTTTTGCTTTTTAGAGCATTTTTGTTATTTTTGTAAAGGAATGGATAAAATTTGATAATAACTTAGTTGACATTCATTCTAAAAGAATAAAAATTAATATTTATTATGTTTTTACAGATCAAATAAATGTGACGCCAGATAAAATTATTGTTGACACGTTTAGACACATTTACATACATACAACAGAAATTATATATTCATTTTTTGGAAACAATTTTGAGGGAAAATGAAGATAGGAAAAATAGAAGTGATATGAATAATTAATACCTAAGAACAAGAATTTATATAAATATAATTAAACAAATATATTCAAAGTAACAAAAGTCTGTTATTGGTGTATTAAATCATATTTTTCTTGTTTTTTGGAGCATTTAAATCCGTTCCTTGATAATTACCAAAATTCTCATAAGAAAATGAATAGTGAACATATTTATTAGTATCAAATAATCTAATAAAATATTTGGCCAACCAATCAAGTAATCATCTAATTAATTTGCCAAATATCAAAAGAATATTATTTTTTTACTATAAGAGTTTAGTAAAATAAGAAATATTGTTATAAATTATTTAAGGGGTATCTCCAAGTATGTGGTCTACCAATGAAAATGGTATATCATAGTAGAAATTAAACATATGTATACAGGGTTCGGCAAAAAACCTCCTGTATTTAGAGATTTCTCTATGTGAGCTGTAGTGATGTTACAACTATGAAGGGGTTAGGTATCGATGGACAGTGGTGTAGGTGCCATTTTTAGTAGGCACAATGACTTGGACCGAGGAACATCACACATTTGTCGTAGAGGAGTATATTTGTAATGGTAACGAACATTTCGCATCCGGTTCCAACTTGGCCGACATGATTCTATTCCGGATAAAAAAAAACAATGCTCGTTTGAACCAATTGCTCTAATGTTGGGCACCCAAACCATTTTTAGGTTAAATAAGGTTAGGTAAGATTAGGTTAGCCAAGTTCAAAGTGGAAGCAAAATACTCGCTGAGTAGAAATCGCAGAACCACCATTATGAATATACTCCTCTACAACAAATGCGAGATGTTCACCGGACCCCACCATTGCACCTACTAATAATGGCAAGATTACCGCTATCCAATGATACCCCTTCCGTAGTTGTACCATTACCACGACTCACACAGCGCAATCTCTAAATACGGGAGGTTATTTTGCCGGACCCTGTATATATACAAATAATTGATTTTCAATAAAATCAGAAAAAATAGAATTTAATTTATTAATAATATAATATGTGAAAAAACGCATTTATGCATTTTAAGAATAAAAAAAAGTTTAACTATGAATTATAATCTATTAGGAATACTATTTAGTTCTAAACACCACAAATGACATTAAACCATCTAAATTATTATTATGTTGATAGTAAACTCTCACCTAGACACTACTCGCTTATGATTGGCGATATAGATTAAGTAAATTACCTTTTATTATTAGTGTTATTGGTGGTAAGCATTGGAAAGTACAAAGAAAAAATGTATAAATTAGTACAATAGTAGGTATAATTAGTAATTAGTATAATATACCAGTAAGAGCATTTTATCTATAGTAGAACACAAAACATTAGTATACTGCATACTATACTAATATTTATAGTTAGGTAGTACACAAAAACGACGGAAGACCACATTTTGAGAGATAGCCTATAGAAGTTTAATTCTGAGACAATTTTTTGACCCACAACAACGGAATGCTAATTACAAAATTACTACAGTTCCGACTACACAGGGAAGTATGCCAACACTACTTTAATTTAACTATCGTAATAAAAAATTACGCTAGTAACAATATATAAATAATTTGACAAGCACGTGGACAATATGTCAATATGTGTAAGTATATATATATTTAATACATACAAAGCCGAATAAATCGAATAGTATACTCACATTCTTTCCACAATTAAAGCACAGGCTCTCAATTACGTTTACTTCCAATCGATCAACGTCCAACTCTGAGAATACATCATTGGTTTCAGCACTTTTACTGTTAGCCATAGCTGTATTACACAAATCACGGTCTATGCAATACAATTTGAATAAATTAATAAATATTAATTAAATAAATTCTAAATCAAATGCCGCAAGGTCCGCAACCTCAAAATGTGATTCGACGGAGACTTCGAATTTATCAAGATATTATGCTATACCGAAAACGAAGAAATTGATATAAAATAAGTCGTGTGCTTCGAGATAGATAAGAATACTTATCTATCTTGATTTATCATGTTTGATGATAAAACAAAATGTATCAGTGATAGTGTCTAAAATGTAGAATCACGGACTAAGATAAGATATAATAGTATCTTTAACTATCTTAATTCTTAGTCCGCGTGTAGAATCTTCAAACGTTTTTATTATATATATTATTATTTTATATTATTATAACACTTTTCGATTCTGTGTGCCAAGGCAGATAATTTCCCGTTACGCTTTTTCGTAACGCATTTCCGTAGCGCTTTTCGATTCTGTGTGCCAAAGCAAAAACATAAAATGTCAAAAGTTGTTTATAAGTAAATGATGATTTTCCTACTCCACTAAGATGTGTGGATTCACAGTATACCCAGTATAGGATTGGCAGTACCAGTACGATATTTGGAGACAATATGTGTTAGATCTTTCTACCTATGCATTTTTTTAATAAAATTTGTAGACATACGGGAACAACTAAAAACATTGGAAACCATCAAACAATAATATCGCGTTTAGAATTTATTGCAGTTACAATTTTTACAAACACGAAAATTTGTACTTTTAACGATGCGCAGCATAATGCTTTGCTTTGATTAAACTTATCAATACTGATTGCAACGATGGGCGGCGAATGGTGGCAGTGGTGCTGGTGCATGCCAGTCATGATCGCCGCCGCCGGACATAACGACGATCCGCTGTAGCAGTTCGACCGCGGCAGCTCGGCCGACGACCGAACAGATTTGAGGCACCTCCAACAGTGGCCGAAGGAAATGAGGGCGAACTCGTCCACAGGTCGGCTGGCGACGAAAGCTGCCGTGGCGGTCCCGTTTGTCCGCCGGCTTTTTCGGTCGTCGGCCAAAATCCACTGCCGCCGATAAAATCTTCGGCACGGAGGAGGAGTGCGTGTCGGCCGACAAAGGACGGACTTGCGTGTGTTTTATGACCGATTTCTTGGATCTGATCGTCCAACGGTTGGACGAAACGGCCGACGACGAAGACGAGACGGCCGTCGCGGGGGCGTTGAATATTGTCGTTCATTCAAGTCAGTCCCAAAGGCATGGATTATTTATCCAGCCCATAGATAATACATAGAGGATAGGCTATGTCTATGGGAATTGCATAATATGGGACGGCGAGCCAAAAGAGCCCCAAAGATACCATACTTCTGGTTAAAACGATTATAGTGGTATAAAACAAAAAAGCATAACAAACAATTTTTTTTTATATTTGAACAATTGATTATAAAAAAAAATAAATTATATTTAAAATAATAATATTCTAATATTACAATAATAACACTAGTCACTATTGTTTATACCTGGCAGCTAAATTTTAAAACATTACAACCCGGGCACAGAACACAATAATAATTTTTTTAATTTAGGTTGTGCATCAAACAGCTAAAAATAACGTGAATATAATGATTTTATTATAGTTAATAACAATATAAAAAAAGTGGGTACCGCTCTGCTGTACATTAGGTGCCGTGTGGATCACTATTATATATTATAGGAGGGTTAAATTTGAATTCAATAATAATTATCATTGTATACGAAAAACGATTCTGAACGAAGACTATTTGTCAGCCCAGGATATAATTTTCAGTGGTTTATTGGTGTAAAATGTTTTAATGGCCTGAATACATCAAAATTTAAGTTCTTTTATAATTATTATAACTTATAAACTAAACTTATGGAAAATCTCGTATTAAATTTTCATCTCTCAGCTATATTTATACAAAATTTTTTATGAATTATATCTACAAAATAATTTGCAAATATTCATGGTTTTGACGAATTTTTGTCAATATTTGAACTTCAAATGCTAATAAAAAAAAAAAAAAATTGTGCCTATGGATTCTTATAATTTTTAATGACTATAATAATAACTTATGAGAAACTTTGTATTCAATTTTCAAGTATTTTGATTGGGCCAAAAATTATCGTCACTTAAAAAAACAATTTTCAGAAAAATTGAAAATTTCAGTCGTCTATAAATAAATAAATTTGAAAATTAAATCATGTAAAGAAAACGCCAACCTAAATAACTAGTAAAATTTTCTACTAAAAGTATCTACAACTTATACTTTTTGAATAATAACAAATATTTAAAATCGTTTCCAAAAAATTTAAAATTCAAACGCACTTAAAGTTTTTCCTATAACGATGCTTCGAGTTTTCTCTATAGCTACTTGAAGGAAAACTTATGGACTACTTAATGTTGTATTTTTAATCCTTAGTTATAAACACAAACAATTTTATGATTTTTCAACTTAAAAATTACTTGCAAATTTTCGCAATATATTTAGTTAGTAGCAATAAGTTTATTATATCATGCGTATACTTCAAACTAAGTTTACGTATATACTTATAGTTCAAGAATAGTTTATTTGTGGTATATTTTTGGATCAAAAGACAGATATTTCACGAATATTATAAGTCTAATACACATAATCTAATTAAGTTTATACATTTATTTCGTATATCCTATGTATAAATTTAAATAAAATACGATGTATATTTTCCGTGTAAAATTGGTATAAATTCAAATAATTTATACGTTTATCTTTCGTATATGACTGGTACCTATAGAAACAAATATTTACAACGTATATTTTCCGTGTAAAACTGGTATAGATCCAAATATTTCCTACGTAGAACCTTGTATTAAATTTTCAAAGTTTTTTGGTCATGAAATTGGAATGAAATTATTATTTATTTAAATACATTTCTATGTTGGTTAATTATCCAGAAACACAATTACACAAGCACGATGAAAGTTTTGACTTAAAAATTGTACATTTGTACTTTGTTTTTTAAATTTTTAGATGGTATATTAGAGACTGAACAAATAATAGAGTGTGATTTTAATTTGAGTAACGCATAAAATTGTTACATAATGATTTATTATTAACTATTAATAATTTACGACAAAATTGATTTTGTTTTTTATTGTAAATTATAATTAAAAAATGAACTTTCTTATACCTATACTTAAAACGTTCAGCAGCTATTTTTTATAATAGCGTTTTTAAACATAATATAAATTTCAAAATGTTATGATGATTAATTATCTAAGCTATTTATAAATTATAAGTATTTTAAATGTTTAATTTAATTTTTTTTTTTTTTTATAAATATTGAAATTTATAAAAAAAAAAAAATATTGAAATTTTATTAAATGGTTCCAAATAGGATTTTCTTGTAGCTATTAAAAAATATGAAAAATGAATGTAGTCATATTTTATTTTTAAGCGTTTGAGATTCAAATTTTATCAAAATTCCCCAAAACCCAAAGTTATTATTCAAGAACTTAAATTTTGGTGTATTCGGGCCATTAAAACATAAACTACCATTTTCACCAACCACTGGAAATTATATCCTAGGCTGACAAATCATCTTCGTTCAGAATCGTTTTTCGTATACAATAGGTATACAATATAATACCTATCATTGGATTCAAATTTAACACTCCTATAATATAGGTATAATAATGATCCATACGGCACCTAATGCACAGCAGAGCGGTACCCACTTGCCCACTTTTTTTTTAAAATTTTTTTTTTGTCTGTGTACATGAAAACTTGTCGAAATAATGCTTCAATTTCAAACTTTGGAGGTGGTTTCCGATTAGTAAGTGAATCTTGTTGGTGCATTGAGGAGGTTATTTTTTGAATTTCCCAATAGTTTTCAAAAGCAACAGGAAAAACCAAAAAAAAAAAAATAAGGAAAAACGGGAATTTTTACGCAAAACCAGTTTTCGACCAAATCGATTTTTTATATATGTAGTTGTAATTCAAAAACTAATAACTATAAATACTTGAAATTTTCACCAAATATTTAAGTTAGTGTTATCTATATACAGTTAAATTTTCAAAATTTGGGTTATTTATAGACCACTGAATTATATCCTAGGCTGAAAAATCATCTTCGTTTAGAATCGTTTTTCGTATACAATGATAATTATCATTGGATTCAAATTTAACCCTCCTATAGTGTATAATAGTGATCCACACAGCACCTAATGTACAGCAGAGCGGTAATCACTTACCTACCCGCTTTTTTTTTAATTATGTTAAACAAATAGGTAATAAATAGCCTATGATAATAATCGAATACATAAAAAAATGTGTTTCTTAATATATCGTATAGGTACTCATATTATATGTAAAAATTATTTTATATTTAAGTTTTATATAAGGACCTATACATTAAATAACAAATAATTATAGATTTTTATAGCTATACCTAACACATACATAATATATTATGGCTTACTTTAAACTCAAACTTTATCAATTTAAGACGTGTGCATTTTTTTGTTTGCTTTGCTACCGCCTTAGTTTATGTCCTTGAATTAGTTTCGTATATGCTTTCATATCACTATATAGTTATACAATATAAGTAATTATTTTAGTAATACTTACCTAAGTATCTTTGTAATTTTAATTTTTTTTTCAAAGTGAGACCCACAATTATACACAATTATACCTACTATTTATTGTTTAGATGTAAAACAGTTTTCAGTAACGTTATAAATATCATTATATATTTTTCAGACTTATTGTACAGTTACCTAACTCAATTTAGAATATCAGGAAAAAATATCTTTTGCTTGTCAATAGATTTTTTATCAAATTGTTTAGGTATATAATATTAAGTGTAATTAATAGTGGTTACTAATTAGTAATTATCTATTCCTTATACTTAGTAGTTAGTAACAAACGTAACGTCTTAAAGTAACGTCTTACAACCTATAGTTTTTATCAATATCATAAACGCCCGTCTACATGGGACAATAATATGATTTATGAATAATATAATATTATACAAACACCTAGCAGCCTGCAGTAGGTAGGTACCTACACTGCAAATGATTTTTTTTTATAATTCCAAGTTTTATTATATAATCAATATGATTAAAATAATTCTTGACAAAAATATTGCATATTATATTATTGATAATAAAATAATATTTATAATAACTTGTAAGTCAATATAAATGTATACATAAACTAATGGTGTGAATAAACATAACTTCATAATGGATAAATAGCTTACAATTATTTTAAATATTAAAAAAAAATACAAACTATTGTGTATATTGTGTAGATATAGAAAACAATAAGAACATATTATGGTGAACAAATTCAATTATAATTACAATCATGTAACTATCATTAGAAATAAAATTATTTTATTTTCAGGTAATTACAAAATTTTATTGAAAATTGAACTGCAAACACTTATAAGACAATAAATTGTCCGCAAATTGTATTAGCAAAATTGATTTACTGCAGGTTCAAATTCATGGCATTATGACAATAATATATAATGCTACTTGTAAATTATAAGTAACAGTTTTTTCAATGTTTTCGGCAAAACATTATTGTTTTTAGCTTTAAAGTAAATACCACTTACCGTAAAAAAGTGTGATCATAATTCATAGTATACATAAATACGTAATTCCTATCTTAAATCAGTTAAATCTAATTATAGACCGCCTCATATCAGAATTATTTTCTGTATACAACTGTATCATTGAATTCATATTTAACTCATGCACGTTCATTTTAGTGATCTACTTAATAGTTGATACCATGAAGACTAGAATATTCTTGTCTTTATGATTGATACCTACTGTATACAACAGAGAGGTACCCACTTGTCTAAACTATACTATTTATTTATTTATGTATGATATGATTATTGTGATGTAATGTGTAATATTTGTTTTTGAGTTAAAAAGCTTGAACATTTTGAACTAGAAGAATAATTATTTATGAAAAATATAAAAAAAAGTATCGAAAATACAGTCATGATGTTTTTTATGAACGTATTAAACTATATTTATTATGGCAATAAAATAATTGATTTTTTGAGTTGGATACTTGGATGGTTCAAACAAATTGATCAAAAAAATGAAAATTCGCAAATTATTTTATATTTAAAATTTTATACAATTTTCAATTGGATTGAAAAATCAATACAATATTTCTTATTAAGTACCAATAGTAGCTCATATAAAATACTAAAAATCTCATTAATACAAATATAAGTACAATTTTTACTTTTCAATTTTCATACTCATATATTTGTTTGAATAAATTAAAAATGGAGATATCTATAAAATTAAGTATAATATTTGTAATTATTTATTATTTTAGCTCCAATAATATTATTCATAAGGACTTAAGTCAATAAAGTATCAATTGATTCTCTTCTTTGTTATAGGTACGTATATTATTATTTACTTAAAGCATTGAAATTTTTAAATTATTTAGATTAATTTTAAGCTATTTATATACCACAGTCTACCAATGTGTATTCAAACTATTTATACTGTTACGCGGCAAGTCGGTGGTATTCACTTAAAAAGTTATAATAGTAATAATTTAATAGCAGTTGCAGGTTATTACTTATTATTATTATATTAAACTATTTGTTTTTTAGGAAAATTAGTTTAACTCATTGTGTTAAAAATAGAAAAATAAATTACTAATGATGGTGTATTCTACAGAGTGTATCATAATGATCTGATACATTAAAATGTAAATTTTATGTGGTATGGACTATGGTCATATCTCTACGATTCACTATTATACTGTGCATACACGTAATAAAATGTCCTTATAATTATGAACTAACTGCATGCGGTCCCTATTAAAGACAATTTATTCACATGCAATGATTTATCATTTAATTCATATTTAACATAGGTAATATACATTACAGTCTACAGAGACCTACTCAGCGACGAGGTACATTCGATACCTACTAAATAACACTGAGCAGATCGATTTTCCCGAAGGAATAACAGCGTGTTGCCGTACTGCCGTGGTTATTATTTACTGAATGACCTTATATATAATAGATAAATTATGATTATATTGGTTAAGGTGGCATATGTATGATATTATGTTGTATTTTACCTACTTCTAACAATCAATGACTATAAAATATATATCCATAATCCATTCGCCAGTCATCAACTTTAATTCCGTAGGTATAGACTATGTAAGATAAATAAACTATAATAGTAAATCAAAGCAATTTAATAATTTATCATTTTTTTTTATTATTATTATTAGCTACTAGTAATAACTATTATAGCTCAACAATTATACAATATAAGTATTTAATATTTATGCAATCGCTTATAAAATAATTTATAGGCGTAACAAAACGAAAATAGAGTAATTAAAATTTATCTTTATTTTGAGAAAATTTTCCACGAAAATATACATATTATAGTTTATTTAAACTATGTAATTACCTTCTAACTCAACAATTGTATAACAAAGTGTTATTTTATATTGGTACTATTTATAGTGGCTAATTGAGTGTAACAATATAATAATGTAAATAACAAGCGTCCACGAGGCATAAATCAATAATTAATAACCCTACGCAAGCAGACGGCTGCTGAGGCGTTATAATAATCGTAAAAGTTTGTTCAATTTTTTAAAAAATATATAGAACTTTACTTGTTGACTAATAATATAAAATCATAAAGTTATTAAACATTCTCGTGGCTAATACGGAATGAGTACTTTATGAAACAAATCACCAAGTGCAGCTTTAAGTAGATACATCGACCGGTGCACCCATATTCTTTGTCGTTTTATCATTATGTCATATTGTCAATTGTCATCATACTCATAATTATTCATTGTACCTAAATAATATAATATAATTTCACTAACCATTAATTATAAAATATTACAAGTCTGTAATACACGCAATTTGTATTCAATAGTAGTATAGGCATTAATTTTTAACTTTCAAAGTATATTATACAACCACAGCTATTATAGCCATTTAAAGTTAGGAAGTAGTTTTAAGTTGTTTATTATGTTTTACAATTATTTAAGTGTTGTTATTACAATCATCCACTAATTTGTATATATTTAGCTGTCAGCTAATCTATTTTAAGCTAGTTTCGAGCTCGATTAACAAACATAATAATTAATAATGTATCAGACAATTTAAAATTTACTAGAATAAATCAATAATTAAAATTATACTAGATATTAAAGAGTATTTAGAAATAATATTTAAAATAGGTGTCAAATTGAAATATTTCACATTAATTTATTTGACATTTATTTTGTTAAATTCAAATTAGAAATATGTTTTGTCAACAATTTTAGATTTAATCTGTGTTCTATTTTAATTTTAAATCATGGCTTATATCCAAGAATGTATGCACCATGCGTCTATGCATAATTGTTTATTTATGTAAAAAACACAAAACGAATAAAATATAAATTACTACAAATTTATATTATACTGAAGTAACTAGGTATTCAACATTATTTATTATACATACATATACATGTATACTGTATAGTGTCTTCTGTTAATTGGTAAGTTATATTTAAGTAGGTACTTATTGGTAAAAGTAAAATTTAATTTATAATTTATCATATTAAAAAATTACCTATGATTATGATATCTAATTAGTAATTGTACATATTTAACGAACTGGTGGCTTAAGACTGTAAAAAGTATTTCTATACAATTAAAATCCAAAATAATCAAATTGCTAAAAGTGATATTATTTTTATTAACATTAGGTATATACTATATACACAAATTATACATTTCAAAATACAATCATTTAATAATATTTTAGGCACCTTAGTCGCATATTAATGAAATTATTTATTATTAAAAGTTACTGCAAGAATGTGAAGAACTAAAGAATGCTTGTATGTTTGATTTAATATGTATATTTGTTTTACTTAGCTTATTATGGAACAAACTATAAGACAATGTTTTATATTGTTATTTTTAGTATTAAAATATATAAATACATAATTTCATATTTGTAATTTGTATTTAACGAGGGCATGTGGTAATAATTAATAAATGTTTGTTTTGTTTTTTTATTTCATTTTTCGTTTTTAAAGAAGTATTTTTCTTTTATGTTTTTTTAGATTTCAGTGGGTATACTATAAATAATCTAGAATGTCTATTATCCGTTACGATTCACATTTATTATTCAAAGTAAATTTCACATGGTGATTAATTAAATAACATCCACAACAATTTACATTTATGGTGAATTAGTTATTATTAAGGACCATGGTATTATTGGTGTTTAGTAAATGTTTTAAAAAAAAATAACTTATGATTTATGAATTATTCAAATGATAACACTTGCACAGTCACATAGTTACATACTTACATAATTAAATTAGATAATACCTAACTATAATAAATAATATGGGACTATGAGAGTTATTATATAGACTATATAATATAGAGTAAGAGTGTATAATAGGCGTTTGCAGTAATACAGAGATGTGCCAAACCACCACTCTCCCCAGCCATAATGAACGTGTCAAAGTAAATGTAAATTTAAATTAGAAATCACAATTACAAATATAATTTTTTTTATTGCTCGGTTACTTGTAAATTTAATGTGATAACTTTTAAAATAACAGTTAATCGTATTTTTCTAATTTTCAATTGTGTAATCATATAACAACTGTGAATCATATAACAATATTATTTCTAGGTCAGACTATAACCCAACACTTTTTTTAAAATTTGGATGAAGTCTGAACCAGTGAGTATTAACGGGGGGGGGGATATATCCTACCTCCTTGGTCTTTTTTTTTACTAGTAAGTAACCCCCCCCCGCCGTCGAGGAAATTATGTTTTCCAACTTATATCCCCTCTGGACAAAATCCTAAATACGCCACTGGTCTGAACGACTATGATTTGCAATTCATACTAGAATGGCAGAATATGATTACTTAATGAAAATCAAAATTAATATATTACCTACTTATTAGTTAGGTATTTATATAATTTAGATTTAGATAATGTATATGTATAATTTATGATATACATTTGACTCTTCATTTTTTCCAATTATAAAACTTTTAAGAACTATGTTATACATTTTTAATAATCAATAACTTTCCTACTTAATTAATTTGATATCATTAACATATATTTTTATCTATTTTAGGTTCCATCAGTCATTATAGGCATCCTACAAGGCCATCACTCATAATATGTTTCCGCTTCTATCCACCTTATTTATTAACAGACAACTGCAGTGTTCATAGTGTTTTGTGCGATTGTCGCATCTTCTGCTTGCAAATTACTATAATATGCTTGTACCTATATGGTTAGATATGCTGAACTATTGATGATTACCTGAAGTTACACGTAATTTTAATTTTTAATTATTATGGTTTATACAACAGATCTTTCTTTCAATTTCTCCAAGTGTCAAGTTTTTCGTAAAAAAATGTAAATAAAAAAAACCATTGATATGATCAAAATATCTCATTTAGTACTTTTTAATTGCCCATGTGAGAATAATATACCGCGAGTAAATTATTTTATATAATTATATTAAATGTATCATATATTATATTTTGTCACGAATTTTGATTTCAAATTAAGTTATAACCTTGACCTAAGACCTAAGTTCAGTTCATGCGTATTATATAGAATACGTAAGCTGTAAGACATTTAAAAACTCAGTCGTATTATGAGATTAGCAAAAGACTTTTAGTAAAGAATGTTTGTTTTAGTGTTACATTGTGCTCGTGTCTGACCAGTATTGAAATAGTGTTGTGTGGTCTGAAATCAGTATCCATATAGTTGATTGTTAGAATTGTTAGATCGAGTTTAGCGTAAGTTAATTTGAATTTTGTCAATTACATACTGAAAATTCGTTGTCCATCGCCCGATAGGTAGTTTAATTAATATACTATTGGCCTATCTTTTTTAGACGAGCTAAGATATTCTATACAGGTATTACTGTATTAGCCATTAAGTTTATTGAACGGCAAAATTGAATTATCTGCATTCGTCTCTTTAATTAGTCTAATTTGTTTTAAAGTACCGCAGAGCTCAACCCGACCCACTAATCCTTTTTACATTCAACATGCCACTACTATTAGCAAATGTGGTATATATTGAGGCGCTATTAATGTCAATGTAGACCCAAAATTTACATTTTAATGGTTTATACATGCATTTTTTTTAAATACTGTTTTCATTGTACACCTTATCGATTGTCATATGCAAAGTAATTTACTCATCTATTTTATCTTACTAGTGGCATAATTAAGACTTGGAGTTGGGGGGGGGGGGTATTTACAAAAAAAAAATGTTCCCTTCTCAAAAATTTATACTACAACCAGTACAATTACAGTAAATATACACATTCCACAAGGAAGTTATTAATTATAATACCTATGTGAATATCTAACAATAAATACACAACTTACTTTAATAAATTATTTTTATTCATTTTCAAAATTATATGTATAGGTATATTTCTTTAAAAGTACTAATAAAATGTTAATTAAAATATTAATTTTAATGATATAGTGCATGGGTTCTCAACCTTTTGAGCTTCATGCCCCCCCTTTCAAACTATTGTATGAGTTCACGCCCCCCATCACTACTATAAGATTGATGTATGCATAATATTTATATGTAAATATATATATACTATATTGATATATGGATTTATAATACATACGTGATAACTTACTTTAAAGTCACGCCCCCCAGGTTGAGAACCCTTGATATAGAGATATAATACTAAATTACCATTAGTTCTTTGTAATCTTACTTAAATACTTTATTATATACCTAGGTAAACTTGTATTTTCGATTTCTTCATAAGAAGATTTTTTTTTTTTTTTTGAAAATTAAATTAAATATTGTTATTTGATTCTATATCACAATTTTTAAAGTTTTTAATTTTTAGAAATACCTAATAAGTTATTGGTACAAAAATAAATGATAAAATCAACACAGCGATAAAAGGACTATAGGTAATTAATGTGGTTTCATTAATGATTATTAATCAACATGAAACAAGAATTACAGCAGTACAGCATATACAGGTTATACGAAATGTTAAATATACTATATATATTTTATTTAATTACTACATGTTGGGATTGAATTGACAGTTTTAAAAAATTGCCCACATGTCATTTACAAAACCGAAGGGAGTTTTTATTTTTTATTAATAGATTATTGCATTACTATAATAATATTTACTAAAAAAACTAATATAATTATCCAAAATTTGCAATTTAATTAATTAATCTTAAATTTATTCTATTAAAATAATATATGTACTTAAATGGTGTCAATAACGTTATTTTTCATATACTATTGTATTAATCTAGCCGTCGGTAATAACTAATAGGAGGCTAAAGGTTATATTAATATTAAAGTATACTAAATAGTAGATTTTGAACATTGAACATTATAATAAATAATATTATTTTTTCTATGTTCAATTTTATTCTATAATGAATTAAAGTAGATACAAATCTACAAAATATTATCTGTACAGTATACCCTGATTAAAAAAAGGGTCATGAGGGATACCATTCCCTATAATATTACGCCACTGTATTTTACCGTTATAAAAATATTTTATAGTTTTATCTTTTATATGTTTTTCTATTGAATGATTATTAACAACCTAACAAAAAAGGTATTTTTTGAATATGTCTATTATGATTTAGTTTTTAATAATCAAATACATGTAAGTTAATAATATTTTCGAAATACTTATATAATGTTTTATGTTTAGGTTACGTTATGTACACCAAAACTTAAATAAATATTGAAGTCACACGAAAATAGCATTATTTTTTATAGCTTTACTGATAATATTATTATAATATACAATCTAAATTCTGAAAGACACTTATTAATAACAAATAGTTGTCATTAAATAAAAAGGTTTTTAAAGTATTGTCAATTGTTTTATGCAATAATTAATTCTTGAAAACAAAAGTCTAAAAGAAAAGGATAACATCGTTATTAATTGAAACCAACATTTTAAATTTTCGTAAACCAAAACGGAAAGTTTATAGTTTTAGAACCAAAACTCAAATCCAAACCGATACAACTATAAGGGTAGATATTTACTATTTAGGCACTATAGTAACTTCATAAGTGGGTGTAGGTATAAGCTAAAGACCATGTTAAGATATATTAATTGTAATTCGGGATTCACAAATCCACAAATCAATAATAATAAAGATTTTATCTGATCAATATTCAATATTATGTTTTCTAAACATCTAGAAAAAAAATCACCGTCAGGACTAATAAGAATACATTAAATTCATTTTAGAAATACAAAATAACATAAATGTTTTAATTTATAACTGTTTTCAATTATATATCTAATAAATAATATACTATTACAAATAGGTATTAATTTATTTCCATAAATAATAGGTAATAATAAAAAAAAATAAAAATAAAAAAACATAACCGACTGTAACAGCTACAGTTGATTACTGTTATACTGCGTAAAGTGTACCTATAGTGTCTAAAGTGACCTCAGATCAATTCTCAGTATCAAATAATATGTCAACTATACTTTGAAAATGGACAGAATATTTTTTTTTTTTTTTACATAATACTGTTAAACTGTTTAATCATTCTTTAATTATTGTGACTCTTAACAGTATTAACTCTCAAGTATGTTTTTAAACACTGTATAAAGCTGAGAAATTGCGGTCATTAAATGACTACCTACCTATTTATGGGAATGGTTATTAAAAAAATACTTTAATCTTGACATTATATTTTCACAACTTATTATTGTATAACTGTTTTAAATGAATAAAACTTTGTGTACTCCTTTTTGGTAACTATATTTCGTGCTCATTTATTAGTGGCGCAAAGACGGTAATAACTAAATTCAAGATTTTCTAGTGTCAAAAATGTAATAATCTTACAAATATTGAAAAATGAAAGTTTCTTAACAATAGTACATTACCTATCTAAAAAAATTGTTAGATTGATGAATTGTTGACACTTTGACAGCTATATCTTCTTGCAAATGCTAAGTTCACAATAAGGACCAGTTATTTGACACTCACCACTTACCAGTCACCATATTAATTTAAATTTCATAATAAACACTGTTCTTTTTTTTCTGATCTCACATTAAAATATTCTGACCGTAAATTTCAAAATCAAATTATCCCTTCAGGGATGGCTAGAAAAATATACCAAAATCAAAACATATCAAGAAAAATATTCTATAACAAATTTTATTTACTATAACAATGCTTAAAAAGTGGGTATGTGGATACAGCTCGTGTTGTACCTAGGTATTTATAGTAAGTGTCAACTGTAATGGATGATGTGTTGAATTTGAATTTAATGACAAATCATGGTAATATTACGTATGAAAAACGTACGACGGTTTATCAGTCTATATTGTCACAATTCACAAAGTATACATGATATGCTATTCGGTTAATCTATTTTATTATTAGTGTTACTGCAGTAAATTGATTTTTTTACAAGGAAAATAGCGTTTATAATTTTATTAATATTTAGAAATATGTATAATAAAATGTCGGGAAAACTATAAAAAGCTCAAAAAGAGTCAAAATATTTTGATAGTTATTTAATGTATTCTAAATTATTATATTATTTATTATTATAATATATGATTATTTGCTTTTAAATGTATTACTAAAACAAAGAAATCAATTTGGAGTAAAATTTGTTTAACATAAAAAATTGCCCTTTTTCCTAATTTTTTCCCCAAATTATTAAGAAAAGTTCTGGAATTTTTTCTAAATCCAATTTACTACCATTAACCACATTAAAAATGAATATCAAAACATTTATACTTCTCCAAAAATGATGAAAGACATAAAAAGTCATATTATTTTATCATTGTAAAATCGTACATTCATCTCAGAATATAAAAAATATTATGTATAATTTTTTTAATTATTTAAAACAATTACTAAATCGTAATACAGTGGAGTCTCGATAACTTGAATTTCAAGAGAGGCAAAAATTAATTTGACTTATGTATTTTTCGAGTTACAAATATCGCATTGAGTGCATACGAATTCCATATACAAATTCGAGTTATCGAGGTTTTCGAGTTATCAAGGTTCGAGTTATCGAGACTCGACTGTATAACATTCAATATAAATAATTTATTATATCTTAATATATTTAATATTATATTATAGGTAGCTATATAAATAATAAATCATAAAAATGTTTTTTAGGTTAAAAAATAGAAATTCACTAATACTGTTCGCAAAATAATAGGGGAAACATCACAACATAATATAGCGGGGAAACAGATATACCTAATACGTATATAAACGTTGTATATGATTTTTGAAAAATACATTTGTGTGTGTGCGTGTAATTTAGAAAGAATAATAAACTTTTAACATTACATTTTTTAAAATTTGAATTTGAATTTGGGTATATAATTATATGATGTTTGTCAAGAATATGAACGTTTCAAATTATTTTATAGTAAAAAATGTAGAAGTACATTTTTTTATTCAATTAGGTAGATACATTAAATTAAGAATACGTGCTCGCTGTCTTATTTTTATCTAACTATAACTTACAATATATAGTTAAATTGAGGTCAGTGGAATCCATTTTATGTTATTTCTATTATTACGTACAGCTTTAATAATAAAATCAATCTATCTAAGGCGTCCATAGGTTTTTGGTGATATTTTCATATTAAATTTAGTTGTAGTTATTTGTAAAATATCAAATATGCAATTGAATTATACTATAAATCATCCAAAAAAAATTCTAACAAATAAGTGTGCTGCTGTCTACTAATTGCTGCCTTGAAGATAGCAGATCAAATGTTAAAAAATATGGTCTAGCGTCGAAAATAAAATCTTTGAAAGTTTAACAATGTTTAACTACTAACTTAATATTTGTACTTGATAAATACTAAATTGTCTTAGTTATTGACTGATAATATTAAGACTTTTTGTACTTTTCAGGCCTATACAACTTTTAGATTAAGATAACAGATCACTCTTAACTTTAGAACTTTTTCTTCTGAAGAATAATGTGTGAGGTGAAAATCTGTTATACGTGGTTAAAAATGTATATACATATAAAACATGGGTATATACAGCATATTTATAGGATATACATAATGAGTATCACGTACTACAGATTTCGTAAATATAGATAAGTATAAAGTTGCGTGATTTGTGAATATTGATGAAATATGGGATTCTATACTTATAGTAACTATGATAAGCTATCTTCTTTCTTTATTATGGTATTGATATCATCATAAATAATTGTACTATTCAATATATTACATAACCCAGACGAAAAATTCAATATTAACATAGAACATCAATTTAAAGATAATATTTATATATACACAGGGCGTGCCGGATATACCCGAGTACTGAACAGTAATCACTTTTCGAAGTGTCAACTAGATAAACATGTACCTAAACATTTTTGATTTTTTATACACAAACACTCAAATGGTGTACCTAAATTAATAGAAATATGATTTGAAAAAAAGGTTAATTTTTATAAAAACCGCAGAAAAAAATTTTTTTTTTAATTGCATCAGCTTAAATAAATTAGAGCTATTTGTGTGGATAAGTTATTTCTTAGCTTCTTTGAGAATTTATTATATTATTTATAATAATAACGACCACAAAATTAAAAAAATATATATTTAAAACTCAAATTTGATATTTATAATCCATAATATATAGAAATAAAATGTTTGACTGAAATTTCATCAAAACTATTGAATTAGAAAAAAAATGATACACTAGTAATAAATTAAATAATTATTAATAATAATTACCTTTTCATTAGTTTTATCAAAAATACAAATAACCTTGACCTATAAAAATATATTTAATCTAGATACCATTTCGATAGGTAATTGATCGGGTTAAATTGAGTTTGTAAAAATATATTATAGTTGGCCAGAATTGAATGTATATAGGACTGGAAAGTTTCCAAAAAATCGACTTAAAATATATTATTGATGTAAGAAATGTGCTAAATTATACTTCATAGCCAACAAAAAAGTATA
The DNA here is from genome assembly GCA_009835225.1 of Aphis craccivora. Classification (NCBI taxonomy): domain Eukaryota; kingdom Metazoa; phylum Arthropoda; class Insecta; order Hemiptera; family Aphididae; genus Aphis; species Aphis craccivora. The sequence continues at coordinate 59,183 of VUJU01000389.1, forward strand.
ATTTATATTTATATATAGATATCTTTTATACTTATTTTAATCAGATTGTAAACTATTTTATATTTGTAGCAGTTATGTATCTAGTTTGGTATTAAGGACCATAGAATTATAGGTAAATTTTATTTCAAAAATCTTCCACGTGATGATTATTATGATGGGCGTTTGGGCTCTGGATCACAGAAATACACAAGATACAAGATGTCCGTCAACGTGTTAATTTAGATTATAGAATTTGTACGTTGTATTATAGTATAAGGTATATTATTTATGCACGCCCGATAAAATATGTTCTATGGACTATTTAAATTCAAATCTTGATAAAATTAGATAGTCAAAGTATTTTATAATGTTTTATCCTCAAACAATTTTTGTTATTATTATTTATAACATATTATGTGTAAAAATTGTATACATTCCTACATACATCGTATTATTTAATTCAAGATTGTCTTATAGAAATTTATAAATATTTAAAATACATAACATAGGCACAATTTTTAACAAGTATTAAAATTTTTCTAGGGTTAAAATTAATTATTTTTACGAAATCCAAAACATCAGAAAAAAAATAAAACTGCACATACTTTTAGGCATTTACGTGAAAATGTTGAAACATTTCACTTGTCCAAAAAGTGATAATAGAAAATATACAAATACAAAACAAATAGTATAATTTAAAACTACACATATAATTATTGCAACCGCAACACGCACATTTATATACATTAATCGACCACTCTTCACAAAATCTTAAAAATGTCAAAATACGTAAGTAGAGTTTGGAGCTTAGATGGATCTCTTCCCTTTATATGAAAAATTAAAATAACTATATTCATTTCATCGGTTAAATGTATGTAGGATAATTTTATCCCACTCTAAAATTTCGATTAATACACATAAGATGGTCATCCTGATGAAAATTTACATTAACAATTTGCACAATGTGTTCGGTAAAATGACATAAAATCGAAAAAATTAACAGTAAACTGATACTTTCGTTTATTATTATTCTATAGATTATGTATAGTGCTAAACAATAAATTAGATTTTTTTTTCATAAATATAACATATTATTTCCATTCCATTGCAGATGTAGAAATATTGTATACACATCGAATTCATTTAACGTAAAACACTCTTTATTTAAAAAACTATTAATGTTTTTAAATATATTTTTGTTATATCATTTCAAGTTGTTAAAAAAATATGTTTTACTAACTACTGATTTTATTTTAATATTTTTTTCCTAATTAAACAATTACCGTTTTTAATTTCTTATTTCAAAGCAAAACAATTTTTTTAAGTACCTACTTTGATGTATAAAAATTGAATTTTTAGTGAGTAATTCGGTAATTTATGAATTATAAGTATTTAAAGTTTAGAATAGCTGAGAAGAGTACTATATTAATACTAGGTATATACTATATACTGTACCTGGTCCACTACTCCATTCATCGAAACTTTAAATACTTTAAATACTCGTAACAGTCGTAACATAATAAATAAACTATTTGTCTGAAATTGTAATTTGGTAAATCAATAAATACTCCAAAAAGTCCAAACAGTATTCTGTTTCTGAATATGAAATTAAAAATACAAATATGCTGTCATTTAAAAGATTATTTAAAAATATAATAAATATATACTAACATTTAAATATTTTTAAATATTAGTGTTTTTTTTGAAATTATGAATATCTTACTACCTAGGTATTATTTGTATAATTGTTTATCACTTTGTATAGTTTAATTTATATTGTATGTATCGTATATTCGTATATTATATAAAATTCTGACAAATTAGATTAAAATTCAATATTTTAAAATATATGTAATTAAAAAACTGGTTCAGTCTTTGGATAATTAATTGCCAGCTACTGAATTCAATCATTTTTTTCATAACAGCCATCCAATACGAATAATTAAGTAAAAAAAAAAACCATTAAAATTGAAATATATGTAAATTAACACTACCTTCAACCAAGCTGTTTGTAAATCTTTTTTTATAAGTAGGTATATACTATTGTATTTATTTTAATGAATACAAATTTCTTTAAAAAAAAGAATAATTATTTATCCATGCAATTCAGTTAAGGCTAAAATGTAAGATTAAAATATATATCTAACTATTATGTATATTATTCAGTATATTCATCAAGAAAGTGATTAATGATCATTATCGCTTTCAAAATACCTACTATAACTATTTACAATTTACTAATTAGTAATCACTATACAAATATAATACAAATGTACATAGGAGTTAAATAAACTATAGGTATATACATTATACATATATTATTAGTAAAATATTAAATGTGTATTCAGTTAAGGTTTTCAAAACACAAAAGAACGAGTTTGCAGTATATACAAATATTCAAAGTTGTTTGAACTAAAGTTAAAAATAAAGTAGTTATATCTATCCTTTCTGGTTATATAGTGTAGCATAGCTTGATTATAATTGCAAATTTTAGAAAATTGTTACATTAATCATCTTAAAATAATACATCACACTATCACAATTCATTGGTTATATTTGACAAAATTAATCAACTACCCACGCTGTATCATATATTAATATATAAGTACCTTGCAAATATTAAAATATACAATGCCTATTGTTATTGTTATCCCCAAAAGTGGAATTATTACATATACATAGTATCTAATGAATTACGTTGACGTGCCCTTACTCTTATTATAAAAATGTGACCTTTAAAACCTTTTTTATTCAAAACATTTTTTTTTATTCTTTTAATTCCCTAGGTGTATAAAAATAATAGGTAATGATAGTCAAAACTTTGTATAGTCAACTCAAGCCAACACCCATCACAAACACGATAAATATTTAATAACATTTCCTGAATTATACGAAAACAAATAATCAAAATCGATTTTGTTTTATCATGTTGGTATGCTTCAAATTAACCAAGTGTTTCAAAATTTTGAAAACCACAGAATATTTTCAAAAATGGTCTGTTCAAAATAATATCCTGGTCAAATTTCTTATCCATATATTCTATAAGTATAGAATCTGGAAAATTCTTTCAACTTAAAAATAAATTTATTACACATATTATATAATATATACTAATTAAACTAAATTGAATTATAAAATTTGTAAAAAAACAAATCATTAAAGTCTGTATTTTGTTTTAATTACTTAATTTTTATTTTTAGGGTAAACGAACTCTATATATTATATATATTTTATAATACCTAAGTAATAACTACAGTATTTAATGGATGGAAGAAGCAAACTAAAATAATAAAATCTCTAGTTTCATAAATTTCTTAAGTGTCAGTAATATTTGTTTATAGACTCTCCCAACCTACATACAGAAATTTGAGCACTTCAAATTTTATTTCTGGATAAAGTACGAGCGCATTATAATATATAATACGCATCGTTTTATAAGAGTAGGTAGTTATACGTACAAATGTATAATAATTTATGTATATGACATGGGTATATATATTATTTGTTGATACTATTACCTATATATAATTTTAGTATTTTACTATATAATACCTGTATTATAGCCGTGCACAAGATAAATCGGTTTAAAGTGACAGTTGTGTACTACATGTTGTACCTATGTTTATAACATGTATATAAGTGTACAACATTGTAAAGTGAATATCGATTTATTTTCCTTGGTATAATATGTAATACGATGTAAGCTTAATAATCATATGTCATGTGACGAGTATATATCATAATTATTCATTTATACATAGCATAGCTGTGCACGAGCGATGTGATGACGGTTGTACGATTTTGTATGGTAAACGATTTCTTCGTATCATTTTTAGATCTTATATAAAGGTACTATTCCGAGCTCAAGTCGATTTTATAGGTCAAAGGGTGACGGAATCGGATGTATATTATAATCGCGAGTGGAGGCGTTTTAATGGCTTTCCGGAGCGCCCTCTGTTTGCTGACCGGACATCTCGACGTGTACGCTATAGTGCATACGCAAAGCATCCACCTCGTTGGTCAATCACTCATTAAATTCTGTTTTTGGTTAATGTTTGCAGGACCCTACAATGGCGTTACATACTCGAGATGCTCGTGAACGCGTCGTAACCCATATAATTATATAGGCTTAGCTATATGTAGCATGGGTATCGTGCGTATCACCATCGTTACTCCTTACGCCTTTACATCCACGCGTACATAATATAATCACATTATTATTATTTTGCATGTTCCGAGTTTAAGCCCAATTCAACGTTACCTATATATATATATATTATAATACTATAATAGTATTAATTATTATTGAGGTAATCGTTTGCATTGGAGCTTAAATATTCTGCGTATATTACTACCTATATAGGTAGGTACCTATACCTAAGTACAGCAATAGTGCAGTACATATTATATATTATGTACATATATTTCACACTGCGCGACAAACACATCATAATAATAATATAACGACACAAGTACACAAAGTACACAACGCAGTATAGGTATATACCTACGGTACCAGTATACCTATACTTACTTACTCGTGTAGGTACCCTTACCCATATACGAGTTTTGAGGTACATTACAAAACAAATACAGAATATACACTGCGTGTGTGGGAAAACAGGAGGAAACAAACACTTGATAATGTAGCGTAATGGCGTATAATGTACCTATATAGCTTATATATACATATGTTATATTTATACGCGTCCTCGGTAGTAGGTAAATTGTATGTTGGCACATGTGTTCAAATAAATACCTCACATTAAATGTACACACACACACATATAAACATTAAACATAATATAATGATAATATAATATTGTAATATCTATATTATAACTGCATTGAATCAGACTGTAAATTCGGGTCAAAAAATAAATGTTATTCTCACTTAATTATGTACATTATTATTGTACTGCGGGCACGGGGTGATTTCTGTTAACGTACGACATTAACATGATAGTCATGCGAATATGCGATAGGTATTTCGCAGACGAAGTTATAGGTGTATGCGTGAATACAGGGTGATTTATCAACCGCACCTATTATTCTTCTAATGTTTGCAATTTTTACGTGAGTAATAAATATCCCCATATAAAGTTCAAAAACTGAAAAACTACACGTTCACATAATATTAGGTACGTCAAGTAAACAATTCGATTTAAACAACGCATATTGTCAAAAACAATCATACACTTATTAACACGACAGACAACTTATAATGAAAGAGAGCGGTTATTGTATGAGCACAAAAATGTTGTAAGTATAAATCGTCACTGCCGTGGGAAACTTATTAAATGGTATAACAAATATAATTGTTTGAGAATATAGTCGCAGTGAAAATTTCAAAAATTAGGACTCGGTTTTAAATATTTTTTTTTGAAATTATTGGATTGGCAAACTACCTACTGTGGAGTTTTCTACATTACAAAATATGCATAAAATTAATCGTATACAATAATAAAAAAATTGAAATAATATCCTTTTGGGGTAAAAATAAGATAATACTATAAAGGTACCTATAACAAAATTAAGATAATACTAAATTACTAATAAATATTAAATACAATAATAATAAGATTGTGAATGCAATTATATAATGATAATTGATAATAATAATACAATATATTTTTGTTCACGTATTGGCAACATATAACCACTCATAATTTGGACATTAAATTGTAAATCTGAGTCCCCTTACTAATTTTTTCAACAGCCAGTTTTCTTTTCGGTCAAAATTGGAAGTATTAATTATTATCTACTGTACGAATATACCCAGTATTTAAAGAACCGAAATTTATGTTTGTTTTTTTGAACATTCAATACATTCAACTCATATTAAATAGTTTTCGGTTGAATATATCTAGTATGTCTACAATCAATATAATATAATAAAATATTGTTTAAAGATCAAAATTAAAAGGTGAACATTGAACAAGTTTAGCGATGAATCATCTTGTATACATAATATACCCTGTATACAGATATAGCTAGGTGTACTTTGATTTCCGAAACAAACATTATATTTTATTCCCAACACATGCGTATACTTGTGTGTATACTTATGTATACGCATACAAATAATGACTAAAAAACAATATTATACTACCATAGTCCATAATACGTATTCTACAATATATAATAGGCTCTTGAGTGCTGTATTTTTATTTTTGTTATTTTTCAATCGCGTTGTATTTTGTATATAAACATGCATATAATCGAATATACCCATATTATATTACCTATATATTAAGCATTTTATCATAATAATATTAACGAGCGATATAATAATATGTATTTGGCTAAGTATAATAGCTGCCTGCCGACTGCCATTATATATATATATATATATCTATTCGGCGGAGTACAACTGTACAAGGGTTACACCCAAAACTTAAAAGGTCACCGTTTGACCCAAGTGTGTACTTTGATTTGTGTGTGTATTATGATAAATATTTGTGTATTTTTATAGCCGTATAATAGGTATATTTTATTTTTGAGTGAATAATATACAAACACACTTATACATAATATACATTTATACCTATATTTATACATCATGTAGGTTGGTACTCAATGTATAATATATTATTTATAATACACGTTTTCGGACATCACCATCGCATTATTCGTAAGGTCGTTATAATATTATTATAATGCGTATTATAAGTATTATTATCACAGTAAGTAGGTATATAATATAAACCATATACGTGCAGGTATATATTATATATTATTTTATTATGGTTGTAATAGTATATATATATAACAATAATTACCATATAAAGATGTATAATTACTGTATAATATGCACAATTATAATAAAATAATGTGATAATTAAACATAGTATAGGCAAGTAATATTATTTTATACGTTTATACATTTTTACGTCGTCAGGTCCCATTCGTTTTCGTGCACTTGACGTATAATTAAATATACTCACATTTATATACGTAGATAGGTAACGTAATAAACTCATACTGTATGTTGCGGAATAGGTACAAAGGTATGTAAGAGTGGTTTTTGTTCACTTTTTTTCCTTTCGAAAACGTTCCCACGACGCGTTGTGGCAACGGCTAGTGGTATTATAATATTATTATACGCTTTTTTTTCGTATAAATGTTGAATAATATAATATCGGCTTTTGCGGACACGTCCCGGTGGAATCAACTCGTCGTCGTCGTCCACAAAGGCTGAAAGGCACGGCCACTCGGTCCTATACAACAGCTCCGTCGTTTGTCATCATCATCGTAATATTATGTTATAATACACCCTTATAAAAAATAATATTATTTTATAATAATGCTGGTACTACAGTGGTACATATAATAAAATATCCGCATAATGTTTATTACGTTATATAATCGTTCTCATCGGCGCGTAGTAATTTAATCAAGTCCACAGCTGCAGTACAATAATATGAACATCAGAACACTATATTATGCTATTATATAGTCTGTCGGTTCCTCTGCCGCCGGTCGCAGACTGTTATATTAAAATATTAAATATTATTGAACGCACCTCGTAAATTAATATATTAATGATTCGCAGCCACCATTATAATATAGGCCATAGGCGTATTAACTGGTCGTCCTCAGCTGTTAAGTGTATCTTATTAGTCTCAGCTCCACACGTGTTCAATAATTACTACATCATAATTGTTCTAAACACGTGTAACGTGTAAGAGCTGATTATACAAATCACCAATGTAAGATACCTATATTTTATCATTACAAATCTAATGCTATTTTTTTTTAGAAATTTCACGAGTAAATTGAAAATATTATATTAACAGTCATAGGCGTGCGCAGGCCTCTTTTCCAGGGTATGCAGAATGCTGCCAGTCTGCCACTATGCGGATAAGGGGAGGGGCAATGGAGGGATATTCAAAAATGGTCTTTGGTATGTGTGAGGCTCTGTGTTCGTTCAGGGTATGCAGCTGCATACTCTGCATACCCCCTGCGCACGCCTATGTTAACAGTTATAAATTATAATATAAAATTTAATCACGCAAACACGTAACAATTATATGTTATACAATCACAAAACCTTGACTGGTCTTTAGAATTTGTTCGTCATTTTTAATAATTTGGGTGTGTACGTGTCCAAAATATAATAGTAGGTACCTATGAATTTAATAATTAGGTAGGTATCTATATAGAAATCGATTCTAAAAATATATACTTAACGATAAATCATTGATGACACGATAAAAGTATGATGTAATTTGATCAAGTCTAATAATCTATCTATCTATAGGCGGTGATCCTGTTACATATTTATGGTGGGGGACTAGGGCTTAAGTATTTGGTAGTAAACAAATCCGCGGGGACCTTTCCTCTACAGCGTTACACCGTGATGTCTTTCCTTAATATTTTACTTTTTTTTAGAACTTTTTCTGTTCTATATGTTAAACCGATCGAACCGAAGAGAATGAATAAATAATATACAATTTTACTGATCTAAAACACAACATTTTTAAACTGGGTTCTACCTTAAACCATAATCCGTGGTATAAGTAAATCATGTTAAAATTAATTAAAAATATTGTCATTTTGAATCATACGTTCAGTGGCGAATTTAGGGGAAGGGCACGTGCCCCCTGTCAATTTTCTATCGGCATTTTTTTTTTATGTTATTATACTTACCTATATGTATAAATTATTATTTTGGTATGTGATATTATGGAATCAACAATATATTAAATATATTACCAAATACCAATTTTGTTTAAAAACAAGAGTAGGTACCTATATATTATTAATTATGATTAAAGAATCATTGTACAATTTATATGTGTCCCCTATCAAAATATCCAAGATCCGCCCCTGCATGGTCCAATTTTAATAGTTGCGATTAATTGTTTAAGATAACTGCAGCTCTTAGGAAAACAGAACAATTCAATTTTTGAACAATTAATGAGAGTTTAGATATGTTAGGTCTAAAGTATCAAATGTAGGCGAATTTTGATCCAAAGAGAGATGGGTACCTTTACAAACGATTTTTTTGGACCAGTATAGGTATATTTACTTGAAAACGCATTTATACCACAGTCACAGAGAACAAAAAAAGGAGTAATAGATAAATTAAAAATTATTGATATTATTATTTTTTTTTTTAGCTATATCTCCTGTTACTTTCAATTTTTGCACCGACGACGCCGTGAGAACTGTTTTCGCATTACTTCCGCGAATAACCTACATATTGTGTAAAATAGGAATTATTTATATTTTTTGAAAGAATTCGGGTCTCGTATAAATTATTCAGGAGGCTAACCGCACCTCGATCACGGCCTGCCTATAGTGCCTATATAGGTATGAATGTGTCACACTTATTCATACGTTGTTCTATCTATATACACTGGAAATTTGGTAGGTAATAGGTATACCCATTATATCCGTAAATCAGTGCCGGTGATTATCGAGTGATTAATATTCAGTTTTTACTGTGTCCACTACACTTACCGCAGTGTGTGTGTGTGTGTGTGTGTCGTACGGTAATTGAACGCATATAACTACAGCACACGAGTCCTGCAGCAGCAGTGATCCGTAGTAGGTACCCATAACATGATAATAACAATAACCCGATAACCGCCGTAGTAGTGTTTTATCATAATATTAGGCAGGTAAATTCCTACGTGCTTCAGTCTCTGTGTTTGGGTGTGTACATCGCATCATGACGTATATTACTATACCATTATTACAGCAGTCGTTATGAAACACAATATTTTATTATTGTAACACATTTTTTGAACATTATGACGCATAGACGTTATACATTTACACGACGACCTTGCGACGCGTCTCTCCGCCAAAGGCCTATTACACTGCAGTTCGATATTCGCGTTTATAAATTTATCGTTGGCCACCCCGTGACGGCGAATCGCACTCTTCCAGCTCTATCGTTCTAGGCGCGTTATAACTACGACACGCTCGCTCTCTCTCTCTCTCTCTTTACGCCGTTTTCGACGGTCGCCTCTCCCTAGGACCCTGCACCTCACCCATCGCGCGCGGCCTTTGTCCGCGTCTTTTTCACTCGATCATCCGCGCCCTACCCGCCCGAGTGGAGTGGGGGGGGGTACCCGTCAACGAGCTGCGATAACGTGTCCGAGGGGGTCTTTTTATTATTGTTATTGCTGCTGTTATTTCACTATAAAAACGCATTCGATTTGTCAAAATCGTTAAAGCCATCCGTCGTGTCATTGTCGAAAACGTGAAACGACAACAGTAATAATAGCGCACCGTTGGCGTTTCGTGCGAGCACGCAAACGGGCAAATGAATGTTACGAACAATACGAGCACCACCGCCGCCGCCAAGCACAGCAGCGACAAAAACAACAGCGACAGCGGCATCAGTGGCGGCAATAGCCGTTGTGCGGTGATAGTAGTAGGTAGTAGGACCAACGTCAGCGTGCCAGTCGGTCCGTCGTCGTCGTCGTCGTCGTCGTCCGTTTAAAGCGCTCAGCGTCCACACCGCCGCCGACGTCGTCGTCGTCGTCTCAGATAACGCGCGACGATCGCTATCGGCGTCTACATCTGACGTACAGTGTGGTGCACGCTATCGCACCGTTCCGTCGCTGTTCGTCGCCACTGTTGTAGCGCGTTACGAATCCTACTCGGCAGTCAGTGTCGATTCACCTGACGTAGACACGTTTTGTACCCCAAGTACGTCTCGTGGCCACTGCAGTTTATTGCCCGCGATTATGCGCACGACGTGAGTGTTTCTCGATCCGCATACAACGTCATCGTCGTCATGATGCCTTGAATTCTAGGTAACTATCCTGCTGGAGTTGTTTGCCCACTGCCCAAGTATTTTATACCTAACTATTATTGCGATGACCGCCTCGGTCATCAGCCGGTGCCCAATATCAATCCGAACGGTCTAAACGTTTTTTTTTCTCTAGTCGCCGCTTTTTAAGTTCTATCTAGGTTTTTATTAGGAATTTGAGAGCTCGAAATAACAACATAAAAAAAATTAATAGTTTGTTTCGAGTAGCGGCGTTCCGAGTCGATGGAGACGACGCACACGTCCTATAACTCCCATCGTGTTCGTTCTCCTCCATGACTTCTATACATCGAGAAGAAAAGCGTTTTTACACTTCTCAATATTGTTAAGTTTTTAAAATTAAAATTTATTTACTCTGGTACATAGGAATTATAGACCTTGGAATACCAGGTCTGGTACGTTACCGTGCATGTACAACACTTGTATTTTTATCGAGGTTTTTATCATTGAACTACTATTGTTGAGCATAAATTGTTTACAGTTACACTATACTATGCACTGATCTCGTATTTATCAGATAAAAAAAAAAACTGTGTGAAACTACTTGTTTTAGGTATTTATTTCAATTGAATAGTTTAAATGTGTTAGATATAGTTTAAAAATATAACATAGGTACCATTATATTATTATTTTTTTAATCTTTATAAAATGTATTAGTTACCTATTGAAAACATTCACTATTTTGTTGTTAATATCAGATTAAATAATTATTAGGTAATATATAATATTTATTACTTACTTAAATCAAAATTTATAATATTATACATTTACATTTTTTTATTAGTATTTTTCATTATAGTTACTTTCACAAAAATGAAAATACAATTAAAAAATACAAGATTAAAATTATTGTAATTATTGATAAAATTAATGTTTTTAAATTCTATCTGAAAGAAAAAATACTACATAATGTATAAATTATAAACTAATTATTAGAATATTTTTATGATTTATTTTTTAAAACGAGTTTTTTGGAGTACAATTAAACAATATTTTGGTTGTTAAGTATATTTAAATACCTATTTAAAATATTTTTTAGATACCATCACTTTGTATGGTGTAACTCAAAAATTAATAATTTGTATCAAAAGAAAATGTTCATGGTGGGGTTACACCATGAAAACCCCTATTGGTTGCATCTTAACCAAGAATTATTAACTTACTTGTGTAATATAAAAATAATTAATAATTTTTATATTAATTAAGCACACCACAGTCCATTGTGTTACTAAGTAGAATTATATCATATTATATGTTTGTGTTGATCTAGTACAATAACTGTATTTTTATGTACATATGGATAATGCTCATAAATGTAATAAATACGACTTAAATTTGTTTGATAGTTAAGCGTATTAGTTTTTGTAAACAAATTTTATGATACATTCTACTTAATGAGACTTATTTTTCTAAAACTAAAAGATAAGGTAGCAGTGATTTTTATGAATATTTGTTGCGTGTATTAAGTATAATAAGTGATTTTTATGATCTCATAAAGATAAAATTTTCAAAACTATGACAATGGGTGAAACATTTATTATATTAAGTAGGTATATCTAATAAGTAATAACACAGTACTAAGGTAATCACAACATTTACAAAATTATTTAAACCTAATGTTTCTATTGTTTTTTCACTATAGTAAATCTGTTATTAAGTTTGAAATAAAAATTTAAATCTTTTTATCAAATATTGTTTTAGAGTTGAGTTTATTATGTATAGTGAGCACTTAGCAATCAAATAATATTATATTAATTATATTAATTAATTAATCTAAAAAAATTATATTTAATATATAGTAATGTTGTTTTCTTAAATATTTAGTTTGGTAGACTAATCAATTTGCATAATAACAACAATTAATGAATCATTTAAAAAAAAAAAAAAACAGTAAACAATGTTATATTTTTCAAAAAATATTATTTTAAGATAATGTTTTACCATAGGTTTTACCTATTAAAGTTTTCAAATGTAACCAGTGACGTATATAGAAATTAATTTCGGAGGGAGTTAAAAAAAAGTATGATAATATATATACCTAATATTATAACAATTAAAATCAATGCCCATACCAACCATACATTTCAGGGGGGGTTGAACCCCTAACCCCCCCCCTTACATACGCCACAGAATGTAACTAAGTTTATTTCATACAAAGGTATTAACTAAGAAAATCAAAATTCATATTTTATAAACATAACATTTGGTATATCAATACCTACCTGATTTGAATAAATGTAAATTAATGTAAAATTATATTTTCAAATATTATATTAAAAAAAAAAATTATTATTCATTAAAAAAAACATCAGACTAAAAATGTGTAACTTAAATAATTAAGTTTACTATACGAGATCTAATCAAAAAGTACTTAATAGAAATTTTCAATTAAAAAAAAAATTTTCATTAATAAAATGTATGTAAATAAATGAATTCATTTTTTTTTCAAAAAGAATCCATGTTTAAACAAGTTAGATCAAATTTTTAAGGGGGACTATTACACATTAATTTTTAATAATTTATATTAACATTTTTTTATATTTCTATAATGAATATTTGTGGTTTTATTTTTGTGTGTCTATCTACATAAAAATTATGAAATTCCATGAGGTATTTTTACTGAAAAAAATATCTAAACATAATATAAAAGAGTTGCATGAAACTTTTTGAGCTTTTACTTCTATCAAAAACATATATTAACAAATAAAAAAAAAATACTGAATACATCATTATTTTACCAGCAAATGGCAAATAACAATTTTTACTATTGACATGGACCCAAGAAAACATTTAAATCCAAAGTGATTTACCTGCTGTAGCCTATGTTCTCATGTTTAACTCTCGTGTGCCACCTTTAACGAGAGGAGTACAACTTATTAGAAATGTCTCAAAGACTATCCAAAATATGACAACTGATGTTCGACTACATCTCTCTTTGTAATTTGACTCGTGATGATTTTATTTTTCTACAGTTTCACATTGGCTAAATAATTTGTATTTGTTACCGTTCTTAAGTTTATTTTTAAATTTTCTAAATAAAATAATTTTAAATACTGTTAGTTACTAACAGTACTGATCTACCAGTACCATATTCTTTGTATGTCAGCACATCAAACACCCATACACCTAATGACATTCTGATCTAAGAACTACCACTAGATTGCTCTACTAAATTTAAACTATATAACGCACATACAATTACATATTTTATTTATTTTGAATAAATGGATAATTCATATTTAGTATGCTAAAGAGTATTATTTATCTTTCTATTTTTTTTTTTTAAGTATTACAATTAATAACTTAACAAAAACCAATGTTAGGTTATTACATTAGATAAAACAAACATTTTAAGTTAGAATGAATCATAGATGTCTTATAAGTTGTTAAATTTTTCAGAAATAAAATAATAAAATTAATAGTTTAAGCTCAAGGACATTTTTTTCATTACATTTTTAACTATATTATCAAAACCTAACTTATTGTAATTTAGAGTTTCATAAAATTTCTTTTATTTGTCAAATGTAAAATGGATTCAATATACTTTAATATACTTATTAAAAGATAGTATTGACAAAATATATATAAGATTCTGAATTAGTTTTTCTATTTCTATATATATTTTTATACTTTTTCTGTGCACTTTTAGTATATAATCCAAAAGTTTCAATTCAATTTATTTCATAAGTTTTAAAGTATATGTATTACATTTCAATTTTATCTTATTTGAAAGCTAAGCTATATTGTGTTGTATTTAAAATATTTATAGTTATGGTTAATTTATAAAATATTTCATTATTAGAAATTATGGTAAATCATTAAAGTTAAAGCTGATGGTAAATAGTAATAATTTAATGTACCTATTTCCCAAGTTATTACTAATTTATTGATATAAAATAAAAAATATAAATTACATTTACTTACCTACACACTACTTTTATACTTCCTTGAATTATTATTTGTTCATTATGACCTAATCAGTGTTAATTTTTTTCTAATACATAGAATCTAAAATCTATTATTTCAATTCTAATTAAGCCAATAAGTTTAAGCTGGTGAGTCCAATGTATACAAAATATTTGTTGATAAGAGGTACAATTATGGCTTATAAAGCATTGTTTAGGTGTTCATAATTTAACTGTAGACACAATAATATAAATCATTCCTATAAAAAACAGAAGGGAATATTAAATTAATTAAACCGAATAATATTAAAATTATAACCAATAATTTTATTAATTCTTTAAATAAATTAAGTTCTAACTTTTTATAATTATGGTCTGTAATATGTTCTATAACTGGATGGATCTCCTGCTTGTGTTTTTAGTTATGATAACTATGTATAATAAAAAAATTACATAGGTATTTTAAGTATTTTAATGTTAACAATAATAGTTTATAATTAAAGCATGAATAATTTATTAAAAGTTAAAAAAATATTTTATACTAATATTTTAAGTATACCTAATCAAGTATAAATTTCATTCTTAAATCAATTGTTGATGATTCATAAGTTATTAGTTTTTAAAGTTAAATATTATGAATCAATAAATATATCATTTCTTAATGATCTTACATTAAAAATAAATTGATGTACAAACCAATGACCTTGAAAGTTGAAATAATACTATTGTGTGATGTGTGATTTTTTTTCTATATCATGCTAGTAAAAATATGTACAAGGTTTCTGGAAAAAATCATGTCTTTGTAAAAAATATTTTCCTTACTTATTTAAAAATAAAAACACTAGTTTTAACTATGAGTTCAAGTTGGATATTATAATTTTATTTATTAAAATAATAGTTAAGTAGATAAAATTACCTACGTAAAATGTATCTTTTCATGAACTTAATGAACTTAAATAATGTCCAAATATCATATCAACTTGTATATCACCACTTTTTTGACTTTTTAGTATTATAAAATATAGTTCAAATAATTATTTTATATCATCTAAATACTATCTATCATCTATCTACATTTATGGCTGTATTGTTTTACTTATTGGTTTATTTGTCTGATTTGAGCTTGAAAATCAAAATATAATCTATTTATGAGTATATTTTTTTTATATAAAAAATATACAATCTATATAGCAAGTATAATAAGTATATATGAGCTATAAAGTAAAACCATTATGTTATCTGATTTAGAAGCCATTCATTAGTGATACTTGGCTTGGAATTGATAGTTTGGAAAATTAAGTTAAAAGATCATGGCATCATTTTCAAGTCTAAGAAAAAGATTTCCAGGTAGTGAAGAGATGTTTAAGTAGTTAATCGATGGATTTTTCTAGTCTTTCTAATCCACTAAAAAAACATTTTAAAAGATTTTCCCTCGATTCCAAGATCTCTGTAGTAACTTAATTTTTTTAAAAAACATAATAATTAATACAAAATAGATTATAGATTATAATTCAAAGTTTTTTTTTAAACTACCAACTTACTTATCCATCATAAATTCACAATATATTAAAATAGGTATCACAATTTTTTTTTTACAATTTATTACTCTGTCATATTATCTTAAGAAATGAATTGAAGTTTTTCTAGATTTATAATTTTTTTTTTTTTTTTTTTTTTGAAACATTATTATTTAATTTATTGAGATTTTTTTTCATTAAATTTTTTCTTTTCTGTAAAAAATAATTTTAGTAGGTATATTAGGTGTTCATTAGCATTAAGTTTGTTGTATTCTTATTTGCATTAAAGTGATCCAAAACATCAAATATAGTTTTTAAATTATTTTCACAAATTGCCCATAATAAACTTAAACTTATACGTTAATTCGTTTATAGCATAATATCAATTTAAACTATTATGATAACTGATATTTTGTCCTTGTATTTAATTGCCCAGTATTTTATTAATTATTGTGTTAATAATTTTTCAATCATTATACAAGTTTATGTATATATATGTATATTTTAAACAATATTTTCAAGGATAATTTGTATAAATGATGTTTAAATGAAAATTTTTATTGATTTTCACCTTTACAGAATATATTTATTTTCTTAACTTTTCTGTGAATAAAGTGGTTGCGGGCAATGAGTACAAACTTTATTCTTATTGTAAATTAATTAGATGCAATAGCAATTTCTTATCATTCTTACATAATTACATTATTATTCTATGATATAATTCTATAAAAACTGTATGACTATACAGTATAGACATAAAGTAATTAATTATTTTTTTTTTTATTTTGATTATTTGGCAAAAATACATTGCATAGGTTGTCATTATTTGATGTATTTTATATTCTTCATTTCTAAAATAATTAATTAAAATAAATAGTCTAAATATAGACTATTAATTTTAATTTTTAATTATTTATACAGTGTGTTATGTATAATCTGTATGAATGCATAAGTATAAAATAATTCTTAATGTTATATTTTGTCAAATGCTTCAGTTGTTAAGTTTCTTTGATTCCTTATAGTAGAAAAAATTTTCAAGGAAAATCTATGCGTCTGTAGGAATATAAATATTAAATAATAAATCATAGAAATATGAATAATTAACTGTAAATACCTGATTATTCAGCACCGTAATTTATTAGCAAATCAAACACTTTTAAGTATATAAATAATATCTAATAAGTATTTATTATTTTTTCCATATTATAAAATAATTATAATATGCTTATTATCAATGTGAAATTTTGTGCATTATTTTCAACATTTTAACAAACACAACATAAACAATAATACATTCAGCAGAACTAACATTGTGTTATTAGCTTTAGTATTAAAGTTAATTTATTTACTATCAAACTGAAAGTGAAGAACGTTATTCGTGTTGGTGGATTTTTTACGATATTTCAATTTCATAAATTATCTTGAAAAATATATTTAAATATTATAAAAAAGCTAACTTATACCCACGGATAACATTCTTAACTTCAAGTTTAATAATATATTGATTCACTCTTATACTAAAGCTAATAACTCAAGGTTAATTTTGCAGAACACAAATTTACTATGTTGCACAAAATTAGATAGAAAATAAATAGACCTCCTCTTAATATAATACATTTTGATTAATTTTAATAATTTTGTTACTGATAATTAATTGTATTCAATAGTATGGAAATCCTCAAGGCGAGTTTCAAACATAAAGTAAATAATTTGACACATCAATATGGAACCAGTTGTGGAAGAAGTAAGAGACATCACTATTCGAAAAGTAACACGATGGTGTTGTTCAACAATTATGGTATTTGGAGGAGTAGTACCATACATTCCTCAATACCGAGAAATATACATCAAACAAGATGCAGAAGGCTTCTCAATGTATGTATGCCTTGCACTGTTAGTTGCAAACACTTTGAGAATATTATTTTGGTAAGTATTAATTGCTTAACAATTATTTCAAAACACTTATTTAAAACAAACAATTTAATTATAGGTTTGGTAAACGTTATGAGCTTCCATTGCTATTTCAAAGCATTGTAATGAATATTATGATGTTACTTATGATACACTTATGTGTAAAAGTTCGTAACAAAACACAGTTAATCAGAGGACCAGACAGATATTTTACTGGTATACTTTGTTCAATATATTTTTAGCTTTATTTTAAATTTGTTTTGAAAGTATTCAAAATTCAGATAAAGTTATCATTTTTATCATTCTTTGTAGATTTTGATTGGCATTACTTTTGGCAATGGACAGACTTTCAATCTTATATAGATTTTTTAATCGCTATGAGTATTTGTCTTTCCATCATAACATTCATATTTCTGCACAATGTTATATTCATTGAAATTATTGGATTTCTTGCTCTCCTAACTGAAGCCATGTTGGGTGTTCCTCAACTAGTCAAAAATTTAAGAAATAGATCTACAGAAGGAATGAGGTATTTATTGATATTTATTTTTTAAACTATTTAACTATGATATCACATGTTCTTACTTTGTGTATCTAATAAAAAAAAGTATTAAATTTAAATTTAAATTATTATAAATATAATTAAAAATATTTTATTTTTTAAGTTTTTTTTATGAAATGATGGAACACTTATATCTTATTAAAACATAGCTTATCTTAAAACCTAAAATGGTGCTATTAATAGAAGCATTAAAATAATTTAAATTGTCATCAATTTATAGCTCCTATAGCTATTAGCAGTTAACACATTAAAAGTATTAATTTATTCTATGAATACTAAAGCTTAGGAAAAAATTCTTTCAACTAAAATGATACCAATAGATATCAGACATTAGTGAACTATTACTAGGTGAACTCTAGTCACTGTTAAATTATAAATTACATTAAACAAATGAGTGATCAATAATATTTTAAATTAAAATGTATGCATAAAGCTTTCAATAATTATATTTATATATATATATATATTGAATATATTATAACAATGTTTTTTATTTGTGTATTAAGTACTGTTACTGATGTGTCATTAATAGTTTTTATGATTAAATAGTAGTATAATAAAAAATTTATTTTATTTTGTCTTGATTATTTATAAATTTATCACAATAATTTCAATAGCCAAGATGTCAACATAATATATATTACACTCTGTTGACTATTCTAATTCATTTACTTTTTTGTAATAAAGGCGATTGTGCAATTATTTTTAATAGCATAATTATTTAATAATATATGCAATAACTATAAAAAAAAATTCACATTTGTATATCATAATTTATCACCAAGTTTTGTTAACTTTATTTCACACGATCACTGATACGACGGTATACTTTCACAGTTTTCATTAATTTACATGACAATTTCTTAGTTTTTATCATTATGGTTTACTTTAACTTATTTTTTAATTTTTAAATATTATTCAATTAATACTGAATCTCATTTTGAATTGCCAATAATTAAAGTAAAAATGTTTATATTTTTGTTGTGATAAACAAACTAATTAAATCTTCACTTTTATTTATTTAAAACGTTCATAACCTATAATAAGGTAGATTATTCTTAAAAAATATTGATGTGTTGTAAATTAAAACCAAATAAAATATTATAAATTTTAAATTTATTAATGACTAAGTCTCAGAAATAACTCCAATTTTTTTTTAATAGTGTTACAATGGTATTACTTTGGACAACTGGAGATGCATTTAAGACTTGTTACTTTGTAAGTCGAAAAGCTCCTCTACAATTCTGGATGTGTGGCACACTTCAGGTTATGATAGATCTGACAATACTTGGTCAAGTAGTCTGGTACCGTAATGAACCACCCTATAAAATTCCTCGAATAGACTGATCTGTAAATTGATTATCTCGATATAATATTTTTTAAATTTTCCAAACTAAAATTGTTATTATCATTGTTAGATCTTCTAATCTCAAATTAGGAATTGATTGTAGGTTGTTAATGTTTGTTTATTTAGTGAATTTTATTTATTTATTTATTTTTACTGTATCAGTTAGTTGTATATTATTAATCAATATTTTATTAAACTTTTTAAAAATGCATCAACCTCTATCAATTGTATTTGCTATAGACTGTTAAAAATAAGAATATATTATTAAAAGTATTGTTTGTATGATTTGATTTTATGAGAATTTCACAACCAATAATTATGTGCACAATTTATTATAATTGAAACAAATATATCATTACATGTTATTTTATAAATGTTAGTGCATTAACTTCATTATAGTTTTTGTTAAATAGACAGAAATCTGTATTGTGCCTACACTGATATAATTAGAGGCTAGATCGCCTAGATCAATATATATTTTGTTATATTTAGGGGCTATCACTCGGTCATATTCTTGACTTTACTATCTTATATCTTATAAAATATTAGTTTATCTATTTAATAATTATTGTGAATAATTTGTTGACACTTTATATTGTTTCTATGTTATTATTTATTTCCTTATATTTTATGATATATACTTGTTAAAAAAAAAAAAAAAAAACGACAACATATAACTGATTTGTTTTTTCAATTGTACTTCTCCGTCTTTGAATAATTTTGTTATATATAAATAATTAATCATACTTTATAATCTGCATCTTATTTAGTCTTCCATATGCACAAATAAATTGTAATAATTCAAATAACTATTTTAATTTTTTGCATTTAATTTTAATAACAGTAATTTGAACATAAATTTAAAAAAAAAAAACAATTATTTATATAACATTTATTTACTTTCAATATTCTTATAAAATAAAACTTTAATTTTTATTATACTTAATACTTAATACTTATTAATATTAATATTAAATATAAAATAAAATCGAAAAAATATTTTTATTTAATTAATAATTGAAATAAAAGTAATGAAAATTACATTATTTTTAACATTATCCTATGACTTTTGTAAGAAATAAAAAATAAATTAGAAATAATTTTATGTAGACATTTTTTTAAATGCAATCTATTGTATAATATGATAAATTTATTGAAACACTATTAATTAATTATGTTCATAAAACTTAAATATATTTTAACTTGTAAGGCGGAGAAGTATTTGAACAAAGTTAATCATTAATAATATAAAATATGAGAGGAAATTAAATATTTATGCATTTATATATTAATGATTAATATTGTAATAAATAAGTATTTGTTAATTAAGATTTAAAATTGTGAAACTAATAATATTATTAATTATAATGTTAATTTAATAGTTGAGATGTTGGTGCCTGTATTTTAAGTTATTGAGCTATTTTTAAAATACCTATATTTACTATATAGAATACCTATAATGTCAAACATTTGTGATAGCTTTCGAGTCATTATTAATATTTAAACCTTAAATGTTTTGTGTTTAGTAATGGGTATAAATATTTTATTAAAATGTGTATATGTAGTATGTTATTAAATGCTTATTATATATAATTGTAACCAAGTCTAAAAATGTATTTATATATGTCTTTATTTCAGAAATTATAATACTTTATAGTGTTATAGTGGATTCACGTTCCTTATGTTTTTCTTTACAATATTAACGCACAATATTTTTTTCAATACTTTTGAAAAAGAAAACCAATTTTTAAGCTATAACAGTTCTGAAATTATGGATATTTTTAAATGCATTTCTGGTCATGTCACAAAATTGAATTATTTGTAATTTTTTTTTTTCATCAAACGGCTGTGTCGTCTATTAAATTAATAATAGATTATATTTCTAAATTATCAAACAGCCTCCTCTTATGATTCATTCTAATTTTTCCTGTTTAACTTAATGCTTGATTTAATTACATTATTTTTTTATTTTATATTAAAACAAACCTTTATGTGTATCATTAAATTTTATTTACTATCGACTATACTTATTTGCTATAATAAGCCATATTATTATCATTAAATCGGCTTCTGGCTGACTACTGCGTAAGTCTTCCCTTATTTTCTCACATATTTACTTTCAAACTGCACATACTTTTTACATTTTATTGTTCTTTTATAGTCATACATTAATTATAAACTTTTGTTGTTTTTAATTATATGTTTAATTCAATACCTACTTGAATTTCATATATTTCATCATTTAATTATTCAACTTAAATAGTATTTTAATATTTTATTACTATTATTTATTTATTTGTTTATTTAATAAAAATGCGTTATTACAAATCAATGTCTCGTTGTCCCAAAAGTTTAAATGAATCTTAAGCTTCATTTTCCAATTTATAATTACTCAAAAACATTGTTCCAATTATTTGGTTTTAATTTAGCATAATGAAGAATTAGATGTTTATGAAATATGAATTATAAATTGTATGTTATTTAATTATTAGTAATAATATTTTATTGTATTGGAGGCAGTGGCTTTAAACCAAAAATAATAATTATTTTTTATTTTTTGTTATTCTCTGCTTAATAGATAAATTAATTATTTTGTATCTCTAAATGTACCTATGTTTAGATAGTAATTCAAATTTCAAACCCATTAATTATTTTAAATTGACTTGTTTAGGTTTTATAGGTTTTTTTTATCAAAAATAATACAATTTATGAGATTTACGTATAATATATTATGTATATTTTGCTTCACAGTGTTATATTAAATGATGTGCACAATAGAAACATTTGTTAAGTAGTGCATTGTGATTATAATTTAATGGATATATCTTCAGAAAACTTAACTTCATGACACCAATTCATTGTATCAATTATAAAAACATTTAAAAATCCGTATTAAGACTGTATGCAGACATGCAGTATCTGCAATAGCTTACAATCACGTTGAAACGAATTTTTCTATACACTTTTGACCTTTTCCCTCATTTTTAGTAATAATAATAACCGCCAAGTAATTAAAGTTCGAAGAATAACCAAATCCGTCCTATTCTGATCCATGTATAACTGATATTTGCATCAATATCCGCCTGGTCGCAAGTGACAGACGCATTAAATTATATTTTATTATCACGTTATGGTTTTTAAGTTTTAGCGTTCCATTCTGCGAGAAGTATCTGATTGGGCTCGTCATTTTTATTGCGTAGATAACCATTTATGTGTTTATATAATATATAGTATATACGTGTATATTATTAAATTATTCCTTAGACTGCTGTAATTCAATAAATGCGGTCATCTCGCTCTCGAGTCCCTGCAGCTTAGAAGGATACCTACTTACCTAACTTTTGATGGCCTTTTTATTTTTATTTTCGCCGTTGCGTTAACTTAAGTCTCTACACATTATGCGCACTATTTACGAGACACTTGCGTGATAGATAATAGTTGGAGTATACTACTCCGCAATGGAAAACACACGTTCATTAAAGTAAACCCAATAGTCCTAAATCCTAATACATCATCGCGTAATTTAAGACCACCTTATATACATTAGATATATCTCCTCTCGGCCGGTCTGTCTATAGTGTCCCCTCGCACTACCATCCACATCGATCATCCCAGTATCGAAGTGTATAGGTAACGAAGAATATACCGCGCGGGCGGCCCCGTGACGGCATGAACTTTATAATATTTCATATTGCCCGATTTAGATGTTATCACGTCGACCACCACCGCCGAAATTTTATAATTTAAAACCGTACCGTGTCTGTAATGTGTCACACTTTACACAGCCGATGAGAGGTACCCACCCACCCTGCAATGCCGATGGCACCTTACTTAAATATGTATCACTTTTCCATCGATACGCGTTTAAATACATTCATACTACACAATTTCACACGGTCGTCGTGTTCGGTAATAACAGAATATTGACATAATATTACGTTTCAAATTATTACTTATATTATATTCTATCTGTAGTACGCATGTATTTTAATCGGTAGTGTTTCATGTTTGTATAAGTACGTGTGCTGTGTACACAGTAGAATATTGATTCTGTCGGTATTGGCTTTGTATGCGTCCTAACACTGCAATGTAAACATTTTATATTATTATAATATATAACATTATATTATGTAGCATTGTAGCCTTATAATTTTACAGAAATGTTCGTTCCGTAGGTATAGTTGGGCATTACCGTTACTACGCGTGTTCTCGCGACAACCGCACAAAAATTCCCTACCAAATTTATAGTAGGTATGAAATTATAATAATAAATATGTAACTATTGTGTCTTATATCGATAATGGTCTATAGCGATTTCCAGTCCTTATTTTTAAATAAAATCAAAAAATCACGATACTGCACAAGTTGTTTATTTGCGACAAGCTCAAAGTGTGCGGAGGCGTGAAGTTGTAAAAAACAAAATTTTTTTTCAAGTCATACACACACTATACATTTGCATTTTCGTGTACTGCACATAATATAACACTATAATAATACATTATGCTGTTCTCCACGTTTAAATAGGGACTGGACCGATTTCATATCATTTGTAAACAAGTACAACCGAGTACAAAAATGCGTGAGAACACGTACGCACGTTTAATGCTACAATATATTTTTACTTAGAAGCCGTCCACTTTTTTTTTTTTTTAGAGACCTTACTACTACCTCCCTCACATTACACACTCACACACACTATATAGCGTGTAACAGCTCACAGATTCATTTGTAAACGTTTATATATATATAAATGTTACAGGTGTGTGTTATATTAGCAACAACTCTCTCTATATATAGTTATAAGAAATATTGTATAAGCTCCTGTATATATTATTATGTTTTGTTTTTTAGGTATATAGTTAACAATATTGTTTGGTTTGCTGTTTTTCGAGTGTTCACACGACCATAATATAATTATTGTGTATTATCTTTAAGCCATTATATGTGACGTTATTCATTATTATTATGTATAGGTACCTTATACGGAAAATTCGTGCACGTGTGATGACTGAAGTTTAAAGACCTTTTTCATCACCATTGATTTATTTCTCAAAATCCCATCACGTTATACAAATTTACTATGATATTATATATAACTATATAAGTGAAATATCTATCGGTTGAAATTTGACGTTTTTTTTTTTTTCATAATATATACATTTTGCTCGGAATCCGTTCGTGCGTTTCTTTTATTTTCTATATAATTCTACGTCGTATAGATTTTTTCCCTCGAAGGAGGAGACGTAGTACTATATATTTACTAGTTTGGTTAATAAATGGTAGTTTTTCTCCAGACGCTTGTGTCCTATTCCGCTGAACAATACGTTAAAAATTTTTTTGCGACCGACTAACGATTCCCCGATCACACTGCCGCCGCGGCCGTGGTGATGGACGATTTTGTACCGTTCGCGATGTCTGCCGGGCACCCGTCAATTTGTTCTCAGCGTGTGTAGTGTATACGGTCGCGTGTCGCGTTCCGGTGAACGTTGTCTATATAACAAAATAAATGGTACCTAAAATATTAAAAATTTAAATCGTAGATAAGAATATTGTCCTATACCGCTTTTACAGTAATATCATATATTATGTAACAAATAATTACAATAGTAATTATTAATTATATACATTATTGTCCATCACGCCGTTTAACTGCTGCAACATGCTTGATTACTACATAATATACCTACCGAATAGATCTCGATTATAATATTTATAATAGGTATTATAGGTATACGCCTATACGGTTTTGTACACGCACACACATAATATGCATATTAATAAAATTATTATTATATATTGTGTTAGTTGACACGTTTTTGTATTGTATTACGATGTATACCTACACTAATATTGTTTATTGTTCTGTTTATTGTTAGTGTTACATGTGTATTGACTATACCGTTTAGTATATTATGTTATTAAAGAAAAACTGAAATTTTATTTTTATTTCAATAAAATTGTCGTTATTACACCGCTAATTGCGTATACCGAGTTATTTTATTTGCCCGTCATCCCGTTACACAATACAATATTACCTTATTATATTATTATTTAAAGGTACCTCGACAACTACACTTACCTACACTCACATATAGGTATATAATACGACTGTATTATACGGCGCATGATGGATGGTGATTGTAGATGAGAAGTCTCAAAAATACACGGAATCCCGGAACGAATATAATATAATATAAAAGCTTTCGATTTAGACTATATATAGGTAGGTAGTAGCGTATAGCGAGGAGGGATGTTGTACAGATGCATTTACATTTTACATCTCTCATCCACTACCACTTTTATTTATCACAGTTTACAGATAAAACATATAGGTACCACTGTACCAGCATATATGTACCTATATATACAGCGAAATGGTTAAAAATATATATTGCTATTGACAAAATATATGAGGTACCTAGGTATGAGTTGTAGGTATAGTGCATTTTATTTTTCCGATAATGTTATTATTTTTATAACGACCTCTCTCCTTCGTCCCCGGACACACTGCTCATGAAACATATTATATTTACTCAGTGGCAATAATTGGAAAAGGGGTCAATGAGGTGGTTTTCTCCGTTTAATTTTTAGAGACTTAACTGCAGGGCTGATGTTAAAAATTAAAATCCTTAAACCTGAATGTGTCTTCTAAAAATTAAAAAAAGTTTTTATAAAAAATTGTATGTATAATTTAATATGGGCAGGTGAGCAGGTCAATGAAACAGGGACGACACTACGACAGTGACCGGAGAATT
Source organism: Aphis craccivora (assembly GCA_009835225.1). Lineage (NCBI taxonomy): Eukaryota > Metazoa > Arthropoda > Insecta > Hemiptera > Aphididae > Aphis > Aphis craccivora. The sequence continues at coordinate 85,949 of VUJU01000389.1, forward strand.
GCTTGTATTATATAGAAAGCGAAAACCATCGGAGGAACAAACATTTGATAAGTATTTACCAGGACGATACCGAGTTATACGGTCGGGAATCCGAATAATACAATTATCGTGTTTAAAACATTGATAGTTAGATATATAATATTATGCTACAGTTACATTAAATGCACAAACTGATAATTATTATTTTATTATTATTGTATAATTAGTAGTTATTACTGATAATTAACTCGGACTCAAATAGATTAGTAAAAGACATTTTGACCTGTATGATGGGCGGTCAACATTTTGTTACCGGTCACATGATAGAAATATAAAATAATAACAGCCAACAGGTAGGTATATTATGATTGTATTATCTATGTTCTACATGTCCTTCGGTATAGAACGTAACAATGTAAAAAATTATTTTGCATAGGTATTAATTAAAATCTAAATAAGAGACAAGGCACTAAGCCAGCTCTCATTGATTTACATCGAAATACCGTTTTAATACTTTTAATTTATATGCTATTATTGGCAGGTATTTAAGTGGTTTAAATAATTTTATAGGTATTTGGCACTAATTTTCAAAGGTATTCTCTGTCGTATAACTTTTAAATGCCCATTTGATAATTTAGAATTAACAACCATAACTAAAAAGCTGGGCAACTAGTAGGTATCGCCCGATATCGGTCTGCTGTATAAAAAGTGTATAGATTGAGTATTGGGTCACTGGCCACTGCAATGGATGTGTTAAATTAGTGCTTTACGCTTGCGTGTGGACTTTTTCCATTATTAAAATTGCATAGTATAATTGTGCTACCTACCCATATTTAGTGCTACGTTGCTGTTATTCACGACCGTGAAAATTTGTAAAACAAGTATAACTATTGTTTTGGAAAATTAATGCGATTACCATCTCTGTTAAAGTTTCATAACGTATAGTTACTCGTTACTGCAGCGTGACTATTATTTCCGGTTCCAAACTTTGGGGGACTGGTTGTCGATAGGTACTAAATTTTTAATTTATAATTTGTACCTTTACTCTAATTGCACCTATTTGAAGATACTACTATTGTTTAATTGTTATTAAAACTGAATTCTAACTTCTAAGTATACCTACGTTGTCACTTGTCAACTAGTCAACTTTGCACACATTTTCGTACGCAATCACTGTACTAAAAGGGACAAATATACGCAATCATTTATCACCGGATAAATTGGATTTTGATAATAGGTATAATAATCATTAAATACGAAAAAAGATTGTGAGCGGAGAGAGAGCGTCATCAGCCCATAGTGGTAGGTACTTAGCATACCTATATTTTTTGATACTGCTATTGAAATAATTTACTATTACGGTAATTTAATTTAATTTTGTTTCCAACAACATTGCATTTATTAATCTATTATATTATTAACAGGAAGTGAATTTTATGTAATAAAATAGTCAAAATATGTAAACATGTATGTTTTTTTTTTTTGCCAAAATCTGTATAAAAAAATATGAAATAGGTACTTGACAAAAAAAATCGGTATTTTACATTAATTTTAAATTATTTATCAATGTTTTTTTTATATTATAAAAAAAAGTACCTGTTCTAGATATGGCCATATTAGGTACCTATAGGTTTATTAAGTACCTACATTTTTTTTTTGATATTTTAATTAATAATTATTCATCTAGTCATTTTCATTGTTGTCTTCTTGGAAAAAGTTAGATACAAATATACAATATTATACATTTGGAGATTTTCTTTCAAATTTAAATGTAATTTGTATGTATTTTAGGTCTATTGGACATATAGGTACCTATGTGAATATTGGTAACATATTCAAAAATAAGTAAAATAAAAATGTTTCATTTTATTAAGTGTGTTATACTTATTTTTAATCAGAACTGAAAAATTTACATTCAATAGGTACAATTATATGTTTTACATACAAATCTGCGCCCTAATTATTAATACTTAATTTTATTATTATTTATGTTCAAAATATTTAGACTAATTTTATATGCATTTGAAATACATTTTTGTTTTAATTGTTGATACAAACTAAACTGTTATATACGCTTCATAAATAAAATTGATCGTTTAAATCATTTAATACAATGTTCTTTATAAGTTCTTCTTACAGAAACCTAAAATGTTTTGATAAAAATACATGCAACATGCATGTACTATACTTAGATATCATATAAATATAAACCCTATACCTACTTTTGACTTGAGAAGGAGAGAAAGTATAAGTGTATTGTATTTTATATTGTATGTGTTGTGTGTGTGTGTGTGTGTGTATGTGTGTGTGTAGCATAACTTGTCGAAATGATGCTTCAATTTCAAACTTTAGGGGTGTTTACTAATCGCAAAGTGAATATCCTTGGTGCATTATAGAGGTCAAAAGCAAGAATTTTCCCAGTTTTAAAAAAAAAATTGATTTTTTTATATTGTTATAACTTATTACACTCAAAAACTAATGACGGTGCCTAATTACTTGAAATTTTCAATATATGTTTGTACTAGCGTAATCTATATATTCTATACACGATTAAATTTTCAAAATATTTTGGCTTTTTTTGAGCTATTTGTAGACAACTAAAATTTTCTTTTTTCTTTTTAGTATTTTTTTTTTTTTTTTTTGAAGTGCTGATAAAAGAATTTTGGCTGCTCAAAAAAACTTGAAAATTTAATACAAGGTTCCTTATGACTTTATGAGTTATTCTTATTGTAGTTAAAAAAAAAATCAAAAATCTTTGTTCTCAATTTTTTTTATACCTACGCGTTTATATTTCAAATTTTTACGAAATTTGTCAAAATCGTGAAAATTTTTCAAGTAATTTTGTAGTTGAAAAATCATAAAAAATTTTGAGTTTATATCTAAGGTTAAAAAGTTCAACACTTAGTTTTTTTTTCAAATAGCTATAGAGAAAACTTGAAGCGTCGTTATGGAAAAAAATGTTATAACTTTATAATATGAGCATCTGAATTTTAAATCTTTACGAAATTATATAACGATAACGGTTTATCCTGAAATGAATTTCAATATTTGTTATTTTTCAAAAAGTATAAGTCGTAGGAAGTAGGTAGATACTTGAAAATTTAATCAGTTATTTAGATTACCATTATCTTTACATGATTTAATTTTAAAATATTTCGCTTATTTTAAGGTTATTTGAAATATTCTTAATCTTTAGGTTCCTCATAATTTGTCTTATAGTGATACAAAAATTATAAGAACACATAGGCACAATTTTCAAAATATTGACAAATTTCGTCAAAATCATGAATATTTACAAATTATTTTGTATAGTTAAAAATGTATAAAAAAAAATGTGTGTAGCTAAGAGTCGACAATGTAATATGTAAAAGATTTTCCATTAGGTACTTTGTCTTACAATAATTATAACAGAAGTTGAGCATTGGGAAATTAAAAAAAAATTATCTTAATATGTTTAAATTTTTACGAAATCCAAAATTCATGCGTAAAACAATTTACTATTAAATAATTTTAGATTTTTTTTATAGTTAAAAATTACTCTCAAGTACAAACTTCAAGGTGTTCAAAGGTGGTTTCAAACATACATCAGTTGTTAAAATTGGCATTTTCTGCATATTAAGATTTAATTTTGGAGTATCAGCTGGTCATTAAAACATAGGCCACCCTTTTCACCGCCCAATTTAAAATATAATATATTTATATATTTTATTTTTATGTATTATATCCAAAGCTTGATTATTCAGCTATTAATTTGTAGTTATTAGGTTCATTTGGTAAATCTATTTAAACAATTATAATTCCTATTAGACAACTTAACATTTTTATTAAGTATAAACTATTATTCATCTTGTGCTTTAGAAATAAGAATTATTAATTATTATTTTCAGCTTAAAATTTACTGTAATAGGCATTCAAAAACATTATTAAATTATGCCTAAAACCATTTTACATTTATGACATAATTTAGATAAAGGTGCAATGACACAGTGTGCAATATTTATTTCATGATATGTTATATATATTTAATGAAAATCATAATTTTTTTAAAAATATTTTTCTTTATTTAATTTTTTTGAATGAAAATTGAAATTGTGCATATTAAATTATAAATGTGTAATGTAATGATAGTGAGTGTGTAATCATTTAATAAAATTGTACCTACCGACAAATGGATTACATGTATTATAGGCTATAGCTAATATTTATCTCCAAATAATAACTGAAGCCAATATCTTTTTATTTAAATAATTTTTAAAATCCTTCTAGTTATTATTGATTGAGAACTAAAAATTAAGTTAACTTTTTTCCTTAAATACCTAATCTATATTTACCCATTAATTCATTTATTATTCATAAATCCATTTATGTTTAAAGGATTATTATATACCATTTGTCTTAAGATGCATAGACATGAACATATATGAATGTTTACTGTTTAACATGACCATATGTGAAATTGTGAAAATATATTTTGTCTTAAAAGAGAGTTCATACAATCTTACATCTAACCATTAGAATCCAAATGGTACAAGACCCACAATGTTCATGGTTTGCTTTTTGAGTTGTTGAACTATTCATTAAGTACAGTGAAATTAGTGAAAGCTTAAATGTTCATGCCATATTCATGCACACATCTACAGTGTCGGCCTGGCTCACCAAAGGCCCATGTATCAGTTTTTTTAGGGGGCCCCCAAAAAATGTACTTGACATATTATTGAAACAACACCTTAAGATACTTCTATAAATATACTTAACATATTTACCAATATGATGGATCTTAATAAAAAATGTATATTATATATTTACTAATCAACTGTCATAATATAATTTAGTATAAATACATAATAATTAATAATCGTGAGTTAACTTAAATATAAAAGCAATTTTACAACTATTTATTTTTGAAACATTAAGAATTCTTTGTTCTTTTTCTTCATTGTTTTTAAGAAGAAAGATACAATCTAACTTAACCTGCAGTAGCGCAATTAATCCAAAAAACCTCCTCTAAATTTTTACTTGACAATTGTACTATTATGCACTGATCATACAATAAAACAGGGGTTACTAAACCACTGCCCCCGGCGGCGCGAGCCTTACAGGACGGTGTAGATAAATTATTTGTTTTAATGAACTTTTGGTCCACTAAGAGCATTTGATATTTTTTGTGGCCCTTGAATAAAAAAGTTTGGAGACCTCTGCTATATAAGTAATGGGAAATCATCTGATATTGATTCAATTTTAAATTTCCCGGGCCCCGAAAGAAAATTTACGGCTGAATACTTCAATAAATACTTTATATAAATTTATGTAAAACAAAATAAAATTAATGCTTAATAACAAAATTTACGAAACTAAAAAAAAAAAATAGTAAACTGAGGAGTCCCGGCCGCATTCGCGGCCATGGCCAGGCCGACACTGCTATAAATATGAATATAATATACAAATAATTATTAAACATAATATAAAGAGATTTTCTTTAATCAAATGTTTTATTATCAATTTGGTTTTATTACATAGGTACATCATTCAATATTTTTATAACAGATAAAAATCCAATAATAAGCCATTTTGACGTTTATATTAAAAATTGTCAAAAACATTGACATTTCACTATATAAATACAAATGACAAAGAAAAATAATTACACATAAAATTGTTACATTAAAAGACAATAGTAATAAATATGTTTTAAAATGTTATAATTCAAAAGCAAGGACACGGCAAATCTAGTTAAAAATATTAAAACATTTTGACTTTATAAAAATGTAACACAAGTAAAAAAAAGTTGTGTATAATTGTATAATTTAATATACAGTGTGGTGCATAAATAGTCACATACCTTATATCTGTAAAACATTTAATGATTACAGATTTAAATATTAAAAAAAGAAAATGTATTGAAGTCTTTTAATCTTTAAATAATATTCATACTAGAATAAGAATATGACATGTGTCCATTTTTACATTTATTAACCACAACCAGCTTCTCATAGATCAATGGTCTTAAACTCAAATTACCAACGGGCTATATATATATTTATTTCGAAGGTTAGCAGGCAAAATACTTTTGTTTTTTTTTACTTATTTTAATACTAAATTTAAAATAAACAAAATCAAAATTTTCGAAAAAATATTCATTACGGGCCACATCGAAAGAGCTCGCGGGCTGCATGTTTGAGACCACTGTCATAAATTGTGTGTTAATTGAGCATAGTGTACAATATGTATATAATAATAACGCGAGGTCTGTATTCAATTAGTGTAGATGACAGAGTGTGGATAGAGAGTTATTTTTTGCTGGCCAACATGTGCAAATGGTCATACTCTTACTCTAGCACAGATCTGTATAAAATATATGTAGAATAAAAGGTATAGCATTGTCAACATTCTGGTAATTACATTACTGGTTGTGCTATACAGTTAACCAAGTCTGCACCACACTATTAGCTATGCAATAATAATTAATTTGTCATAGAATATTAATACTGATGACTTATTGCCAAAAAATAAAGAACAAAATATATTATATAATAAAATAGGTGTATTAAATAAAAAAAAAAAACAAATAAAAATATGGTGGTGCTCTATAAAAGTAAGTTTCTTAGTATGTTAAAAATAAATTTAGTTATATTATCAAGTAACAGTCAATGCAGCTCGTTTTGGTGTAGCCTGCTGTGAAGGCGAGCTGTTTTCAAATGTATCATCTGGATGTTGTTTGGGACTACGCACTGGCGGAGAGGGCAATGGACCCAGATCAATATCTGCAACTCCGCTATCTCGATTTTCCGAATTGCTGCTATTAACTGATCTAAATATTAAAATAAAATAAATGAGAATGATTCTATGAAAATAGTGAGCCTATATTAAAACAAATTTAAATATACCGATTATTATGACCATGTCTGTGACGCTCAAGTTCAGACTCTATTCTCAAATTTTCCATTTCATCCATTTCACATATTGATTCTCGAATGTCTTCCACAAATTTACAACGGTCATGATCGTTTCGTGCATTAAATGTTATCAATAGACGGTTGTCTAAACGTTGAGTAAGTTTAATTCCAAATTGGTAATCTAAAATAGCAATGATTTGTTAAAAAAAAAAACCATGATTTTAGTATTTTTTAATATTTAGTAAAAATATTCTTACATGGCATTTGAAACAAAGAAACAGTAAGACCATTTAATGGATAACTTTGACGAAATGTATAGGTTACTGAATTTTTCTTTTTTGAAAGTATTTTGGTAATGACTAGAAGATCGTTAAAGAGGAATACCTCTCGTTGGTGAACACCAGGTCGCTCTTTTTTATAAATATCAGCTACTTCATATAGTCTACAATAGCACACTAACCGCCGATGTGGCAATGCTAAATTCTGAAAAAAATGTTAACTTTAATGTTAATATTTTCATGCTTTATATTTTTCATGTTAGAAATGACAAAAATTAATATATTGCCTGTCAACAGTTAAAAAATATGATAATTATATTTAATTATTATAAATAATGATAATAATTATTTTTAATGTATTATTGTTATTATGCTACAACTGTTATAAAATACATAAAAATAAATGTAAAATCAATTAATAGGTCATCCATATATTATACAGTATAAAATATATTTGATTGATAAACAGGATTCTGTTAATCATGACTGAACCTATGCATGTAAATTAGATACACAACAGACTTAGTTATGATTCCTATTCAAATTAATTTAACTTACTGGTTTTTTGCCCACTATTGTTGATTGCACCTTCATCACTTGAGTAACATGATCTGATCCAGGTTTGAATTCATTTGCTTTAATTCGCTCGTAAATTCCAACTAACATATCTCGATCAATATCACAACAATCATCAATACCTAATGATATGCAAAAATCAAACATTATAAATAACAATAATAACATTATTATTAACAGTAACAAATATTTTTACCTCTTAGATTTTTTATAAAATCGTTCATTTTCATTCGACGTTCTGGTTTTAGATTAGGTGTGTGCAAATCAGTATTAAGCATAATAATTGCAAATGCCAATATAAATACAGTGTCCAAGTTTCTCAATCTTGCCACAACATCTCTGTTACAGTGACAATATCTATGACTAAAAACTTCAATGATTCTTTCGATTTTTTGTGCTTCGCCAGGCATACGGAAATAAGTTTGGAACTTGCGTAGTGCAACATCCACCTGCATACCAGAGAGATCAATTTCTTGAGCAAAATACCTAAAAATAAATTCAAGTTACACCATAAATAACAAAAATAAGAAATTTAATCTCTTTTAACAAAAATGTATTTTTTTCTAGCACATTTATTATAAAGCACTATAATTTAATAAAATAAAAAATAATTCAAATCATTATATGATTCAGATAGACATAAAGGATTTTTTAATTTATTTAAATTAGATGAATTTATAGTTATTTTTATAGAACTGATAGTTAAAAAATTTTACTTACTCTAAGGCAGCAGTGTTAAATGAATTTTGTAAATCTCCTAAATATTCACCAATCATTTGTTTACTTAAGCCTTTACGAGATATTAAAAATCTTGCAACTGCATGAGGGGCATTGTCTAAGAATCCTTTACGTACAAGGTAAACAATACCTTTTGAAGGTTTCTTATTAAAGAGATTGAGACCAATACGATATTGACGTTTTCTAATCACATCAGAAATCTAAAAACATTTTTTTTTTTTTTGTATTAAAACAAGTAAAGTATGTAATATTTATAATAAAAATATCTAAATAATATACTAATATATTATGTACCTGTGATTTTTTATTCCAAGACACTATAGAATTTGACAACATGGAAGAGTCAACTGAAGAATTTGTTTGATTTAAATTATGTGACTGACTAGAAAGACTACCATCGCTACCAGAAGATTGAACACTTGATAAGCTACCACTATCTGACATTTTGTTCAGTGTACCGGCTGCTATGTTTTGATGCTGTTCCCGTAAAGAGCGAAACGATATTGATGAAGTTCGTTTTGGAACTTCGGGAGGAACTTTATTTTTGGAAATGTTAGAAGGGTACCCCGTTGAGCTCCCTGAAAACATACATGATGAAGAGCTACTGCTCCCATACTGATTACAATCAGAACCAGAATGTGCTTGTCTATATGTGTCTGAACTATTATTATGGCTGTTTCCACATAAAAAGTTTGGCATCATTTGATGTGCCACTTGACTATTGATATCATCCTGGAAAAAAAATTGTTCAGATGCTGTCTCCGGGTTCATTGTACCGATATTGTTTCCTTTCATATCATTATAAGAGTAATTATTTGAATAGAAATGAGAACATGAAGATTCCAAGCTGTAATAATAATTTAAATCACATCGTCCAGATCTAGAACGTGGCAAAGAGTTACATTTGGTCGGTGAGTAACCTGATCGTCGTTCTCTTAATGACCCTGATCTTACACTCAACTGACTATCATGAGATCGTAAACTTTGAGTATCTTCTAATCGTTTACTAAGTCGTTTTTCAGCTTTTGCCATTGCTGTGATATGAGCAAATTTTTTTACCAGCATGTAATGTCTGAATGCTCGTTGAATGACTAGTGCAGCTTGTCTGGCTCTGTCGCCTCCATATTTTCTTTCTAATAACTCAATCTGCTTTTCAATTAAATCTTGTGATAACTCATACCTTTAAATACATGAAAATAGATTCAATCATATTGTTTACTTTAAATATAAAATAACTTACGAGGCAGATGTATGAAATGGTTCTGGTTGAACCATGTTATTTTTGGACATTGTGCCAGTCCAATGACTATATTGTTCACATTGGTTCAAAAAATTTCGGTTATTGCTTTTATCATACTTGTCTTCTCTATAAAATATAATAAATTTTATTATTAAATATAAGATAATATAATATTATTATTATTATTTAATATTCTTTCAATACTATTGAAATTATATACAATTCACACTAAAGTTATAATTAACTAGATTCACAGTATTTATGTAAAAAAAAGTCCCGTATGTTTGTCTAGAATAATCTGAAACTACTGATTTGACATACCTGTGGGTTTTGTACATTAAAGATAGTTTTTTAAAGAAAGACATAGATAGGTAGCCTATATATATGTCTAATAAAAAAAAAATCAATAAAATTATTTTTGCCAAGTTTAGTCATTAAGAATCTAATTGTAATACTTCCACTTATACCTACCTAACAGTAAAACTAATACTTCATCGATAGTAAATAAGAATAAACAATTATTATAAATAAAACACAGATATTTATTAAAAACTAAAACCATTTTAAACACGAGTATTTAAACAGAAACTGTACAAAATGATATGCATACTAATAAAGTGTAACAATTATCAGACTATCAAAATAAATAATGAATGATTGTCATAGGTACCTACACAAAGTCTATGATTTGTTTAATAAAACTAAAAGTCCTTGACATCCCATAAAATTAAAATAATGTGACTATTAAACATAGTAAATTATGTTACAATAAAAATTATGACTTAATCCAAATGTTGATGGAGTGAATTATTTATTTTAAAATGTGAAAAGATAAAATTATAAAGTCGCAGTAGATATTCATGGTATCAAATATATATATATCATTATCAGTATTAAAAAATAAATCTAGTAGCATAAATAATCTATTAATTTATTATTTACTATGACAATATTGTCAATATTATGACTGTTGACATTTTTTATCTCTATGAAACAAATTATTCTCATGAGAATAATTATAAAAAAAACTTTATAGGTAAGTAGGATTGGTACAAATGCCACTCACTAAAGTTTGAAGACATGGAAACATAAATAACCTGATAGGTTCCTATCTAAATAACCTAGATATTTAATGAATTTGATATGCCATATGAACAAATAAATTTAATTGATTAATATACTTGACAGTTAATTACTTAATTTTATTCAAATAATAAATAAGACAAAATAAAAAAACACAAAACTAATCATCCTTGTAAGATTACTAAATAATTACAGTTGAAAGTAAGGTGAATATTCATGAAAATTACTAATAATTAATACTAAAATTAGTGTTACATAATTATTAGATAAAAATGTAAACACTGTAATTTTTACTGTTGTACATAGATTTTTCATTAAAAAAAAAAAACTGACCGAATGGTTTTTTTAAATTCGAGCAAAAAGTTGGAATTTGGTATGATTTTTTCAAAATAAATAAAAAGTGTACCAAAATTGACCATAGCAATATGGAAAATGTATAAATCAACTAGTAATGTGTGAGCTAGTTTACCTGGTGGTGGTGTCCTGGGACATCATGCGCTGATCGTAGAGTTCCATATCAAACTTGAGACGGCCGACTTCGTTGAGCAACATGTCCCTCTCATTCATCACCAGGTTCAACTGTGTCCTCAATTCGTAAATCTCTTGGCACTGTTGATTGATGATGTCCATGCTCTCCTCCAACGGAATGCCAACGTCGTACGTCGCGTGACCGCCGTGCACCTGATGGCAGCCCAATCCATTGGTGGGCTTTTGTAGTCGTTTGTTGTCGTCGCACATGTCCCAGCGACCGCTGTCACATAATAGCACTCCCCGTCGGAGGGCGCGAGGGCGGCAACTCGGAGAGACGCTTGCCGTCGAACGGATGTCGAAACGACGAGTACGATGCCAGGGCGGTCGTCGACGTCGATCTCGCGGAAACGCCTCGGTCGGCGGTTAACCAGAGCGGCTGGACGACATAAAAAAAAAAAAAAAAAAAACGATCGAATGGGCGATCCGAACAAAACACAGCCGAGATGGGACGACTTCGGTGAGTACCGTCTCACTGTGCTGATAACAACAACAACAACAACAACTGATATTATTGTTATTGTTATTATTATTATTATATGAGCAGATCCGTTCGACTGTTGTACAACGTTATTGTTATTATATTATATATGAAACGCACGCGACGGTCGGTTTAGACTAAAAACACACTAAAAAACTGACGACTACGACAAAATAAATATGACGAACAATAACAAACGATTTATGTAAATATACAATACAATAATAAAAAAAAAAAAACCTTAACTGTAACGCGCCGCGTGTGTCGCGCAGTCGTGTACCCCGACGTCCGTCGCGCCTGACTGTAAGACGGTCGACGGCGACGACGACGTTATCTCACGTGCCCACTCACTGGGAGGGATCGGCGGCGCTGTTGGTCAGCGCGCGGTATACGGTAACCTTGATGTTCAATTGCCTCCCGGCAGCGATTCGCCAATATAACACACACGCACACACACACGCTCGCGCACGCGGCGGCGGCGGCGGACGGCGGTGACAGCGACGACGACGACGACGACGACGCCGCCGCCGTCGCCCGTACAACACACAATAATCCATAATGCTGTCCAGACACCGCCACTCCTCCGCGGTCGTCGTCCACAAATCCATTTAGGGGCATCTGCTGCCACCAGTGCCACCCGTTATATTATTATTATCTGTACGTTGCGTGTGCGCTCCACGACTAAATAATATTATTATTATTTTTTTTTTTATTTTGTATACCTACCAAACACTCTATAATAAGAGGTAGGGCCAAAAACTGGTTGTTGTTGTCGTCGTCGTCGTATAACAATATTATTGTGGGGACCTACCGCTATGAATGCGACGATGGTCGAACGTGAGAGGCGAAAAATACTTTTAGGACAAGTTTCGATACGAACACGAAATATATCATTACATTAATATCTGTGAATATCATTGGAAATCAACGCGTTGTACCGTCTGGTGGCCTTCTCCGAGTTTTTTACCGATCGAATCGTTCTCTACTGTCACTGTGTTCACCGTGTTACACGTCCGTGCAAGAGTAGTGCACACACGTCTTATATAAATTAAAACCTATACCTATAAACTGAAACTGGTCGGGGGGAATAGACTACACTAGAAACACGCGTGTGAAACCGTATTGTTATTATTATTACAACCGTATTGTGTACATTGGTTGAATATTAATCGAAATTAACGGACGTCGAAATTCGACCGTACAATGCAATGAAAATCATTAATTGGGTATGCTGTAGTTATGGCCGCACCAGGCCGTTGAAAACAAGATTCTCGTGAAACTAGATAACAAAGTTGTATCGATTAATTAAGTCCGAGAAATCTCAACTTACAGGCTAAATCGGCGTCTCTTGAACCGTGTTCAGCGGAACCCCAGGGTTCCGCGAAACTTTTGTGCTATTTTTTTTTTTCAAGAAAACTACTTAAAGAAATCTAACTCGAGATTAGTAAATGTGTAACGTACGCATTAAAACTATTCAAACAGAGTAGGGGTTCTAATTATCGAGCTTTAATAACTCACTGTTGATAGCCAAATAAAAATTAAAAATTAAAAATTTAAGAAAAAAATCTTAGGGGTTCCACGATAAAACGAGACACAAAAAATGGTTCCTCGGATAAAAAAGTTTAAATAATGCTGGTCTAAATTATATACCATGTGCGTAAAAATATTGTGTGGAGCGCTGTTGTAATTTCAGTTATGTATAGATGCTTATGTAACAGTTACAGTTGTATTGTGTTAGCTAGGCTCTATAGGCACCTTGTACCTACTGTACATAATATTGTACTATTACATCTTTCTAGTTTCCGTAAAGTATTTCTTTCCTTTCACATTTTTAATGACCGTGAACACCAAATACTTAAATTCGTACATTGTACGAGAATTGAACCGATAGAAATTAACTTATTATTCTTTATTCATTAGCCAAATGATTTGAATTTCGGAATATCCTCGGTTATCGCCCACGCATATATTATAATCATATACCTACACAATATTACATTATTACGAAAATATGAAGTGCAGTGCATATGAACTTATAAACTGCAATAAGTGTAGTTAGGCTTATGAGATATAATTCAGCTGTAGGTCAAATTTTGATACACCGGAAAAAAAAACCAAATACCTTTCACAAATCTATTTTCCTTTTTGTATTTGTATTATATTATGTATACCTATTCATAAATTATTAAATATACACACGTATTATAGGTGCTATGTAGTTGGTACATTAAAATAATATCTCTTTCAACTATTTGTTTTTCATGAGAACCGGTCCTAGTCTTATATGCTTACCTGGTTTTAATTTATTATTATTATATTATATACATACATATATATATATACCTATAACTTATACTGCCACTTTTTTTTTGTTTGTTATATTTCACCTGCCGTGTGACATAATATAATAAGTACTCGTATATAGGATTTTTTTTTACAACTACATAAACACGAGTTTCGTGGTACCTATCTAATAAATAATAATAATATAAGTAGGTAACCTACCTATGTTACATTTTTGTATATTAAACCCATAAAGTCACGTAGGTAATATTGCGAGTATACAACTAATGAGAGATAAACAAAGTATGTAAACTAATATACCGATCTAAAAACATACTAATGTGTGTTAAATTGGACGAATTGTAAAATGTTTTTTTTTTTTTTTTTAACGTAGGTATTAACGTTATCTACATTCTACATAATTTTATTATATTGTGACCATGTAGATAATACAATTAATGGTCTATACGATATGGTCAAATTCTATACGAGATACGACTATACGAGTTATTAAGTCAATATATTAATGTACTGTTATCGCAAACAAATACGTCTAGGTAGGTACCTATGCAAATATAATTTTAAAAACTCTAAGACCGACCGGAAATTGGGGGGTCACATTGCTCGCTTAATTTTACACATCTGTACATATTATAATATTGTTATTATGTAAAGGTACGCGCTTTAGTCAGTAAAGATAGTCGACCGGTTCTCAATATAAATATAAATTATATTTTTTTCAATAGGATTAATCGATTTTAGCAGCTTAGGTATTGTCGGTAATTGCTTAGCATAAATTTTAATAATATTTTACAGGATGATAATAAATAAAGTGTTTTCTAATATCGCTAAAAAATATTATTTAAAACCCTGGTTTCCTAAATAAAAAACATTCTATTATGTACATTAAATGTTCATTAGTTTTAATCACTTTTACTGGGTATATAGATGACTATTGATTAGATATAAAAAAAAAAGTTTAAATCGTAAATAAATGATACGCAAATATAAACACAAATAATTATACTACACAGTACCTATATTAGATTAGGTGCATTAATATATTAATTGCGGAATGAATCAGAAAGTAGACTTAGGTTCAAAGACCAAAGTTTACTTTGAGAGAAGAGATAAAAATAATGAAGGTTTAATAAACTAAATGTTAATGATAAATTACGAGTATAAACCTGGTGTACATATTATATTACAGTAGGTATAGCTGTTGGCTAAATATATTTAAAAATAAAAATATGTTATATACTTCAACAAGTAACATTATTTTGCACAATATATTATATATAATTAATAAATAGGTACATGCTTTTATTGATTGATGTATTTGCTACAACCTGTAATCAATATGGTGCATAGTATAGATGTATTTTGTAATTACCTACTGTAAAAATAAATCAAACAAATAATGAATAGGAGAAACAGGCTATGATTTTGTAGACTGGCTGAAAGGATTAAATTCTCCTTAAACACCTTTAACTATAAGTACCTATGTATGTACTCAAGGACTTCTACAAGGAGGCAAATGTGCACAATTGCTCACTATAACTTTTTTCTATTAGTCAATTAAAATTTATTGGAGGTATCTAATTTAATATTTAAATATATTTTCCATTATCTGTTTCATTATATAACTATATTTAATAATTAATATATTAATTTAATATTTCTTATTATTATTTAATAATTTTTTTTTTAAATATTTTTTCATTAGATATTTCATTATTTCACTCAATAATATTGTATTTAATATTAATAATAATATTGTATTTGATTTTCAACTTCAGATATAGCTGTTTAGTGTCCAAAGAAATCGTTACGCTTTTAATAATAATATATTACCTTATAAGATAACAGTGTAAGTAAAAAACTGATAAACCACATAATTTTAGAATATAAATTTCATAGTCAAATATTTAATTTGTTCTGCACATGCATACATAGATTCTTAACATCTAAACATGAATTTTAATAGTTATAGCCTATAGGTATTTATTCTTTATTAATTATTAATATTTTATATAATTTGTCTCAAATTAAGTAGGTATCTAAATTCCTAGATCTATAGATATTTAATATAAGTTTTTTTTTGAAGTAAGTAAAATGTAACATTTTTGAAGGTTAATCATTAGCAGTTAAAAATACCAATGTTATTTAAAAAATTTTATTCGTGTTGAATATTTTGATATGGTTAACTATTGAAATTATTGTCATATATTGTCAACATCTATGGCAATATTTTATAATATAATATATTATATAGTAATCAGAAAATATATTTGAGAATGTAAGCAATTTATATGAGTAAAAGACTATTTGTGCTGAGGCAATATAATATTTTGCTATTTAATGCTGAAGAGCGAGAAGAGAGTTTTTTGTTATTATAGTTTGATAGAAGCGCAGTCATGTAAATGCAAGTTGAAAATGAAGAAGCAAAAAATATTGCAGACTCCAGTGGAATATTTTATTTCATTTACTTAATAACAAGTCTTTCCAATCAAAAATTGTATTGACTGTACTGGAATATATTATGTACTTTGGATTGAGAAGGGTTTAACATAAAATAAATTAAAGTATATAATTGTACCTCTCATGAAAAAAAGTTATATTATGTTATTATAATTAGTTTATTACTTTAGAAAGTTTGACAAACATATAATAACATATTTAGCATAAGTCAGCTATTACAAATGACATAAAATTGTAGAACATGGGAGATAATGTTAACTTGTATGATCTTTTGTAATTAATATTTTTCTTGAATACAAATAGTTGAATTGTACACGTATGAAAATGAATTATTTGAAATTGCCAAGTATATTTCTTAAACATATGCTATCCAGTTCCGAATATACATTAATCTTGTTATTTTCAGCCTTGATTCACAAATTAAGTATACCATGGTAGTTCACTGGGGTAAATATACATTTAAAACTGATAAAAAATTGTCATGTCCTAATTATAATAATATATTGTAAAAATGTTGAATAAGGTTTTTACTTATGCAGTGTTAAATAAATACAACAGAGTTTAATTAATACCTCTTGTTTAATTTAGAATTGTATATTTGTATAATGATAATCATATTAATCATCAGGTTTAATGTGTTAACAATCATATCTCAAAATATTTATTATTAAAAATATAAAAAAAAAAATATGAACCAAAAATTTGAAGTATCTAGTATTTAAAGCACTAAAAAAAAATAAAATTGAAACTAGCTTTAACAGTAGAATTTATAATGTATCTTACTATCAGTATTTACATGTTTAATTAAAGTATATTTTGATTTATGTAATATTAATGTCCAATATATTATTGTATAAGTAAATTATTTATCAAATACAAATTAAATTTTAAATAAAACAATAAGGATTCTGACTGACTTAATAAAATACAATTGCGTAAGAAAACTAACTTTTGAGTATGAATGTGATTTCATTTAAAACTGGTAGTTTAAAGTGTTTAAACAAATTTGATTCTCAACATTTACGAATTGCAATATAAAGTAAGCTAAACATAATTATGTATAAACATGAAGATTATATAAAAAAAAGTATAAAATAATGATGCAACTCATAAACGAACAAAATACTCATTTCAGGTTATAAAGTGCCATAGTACTAAGTAGTAAAATCTTACACTAGGCGTTTATGAAATTTTTATGATTCATTTATCATTAAACCACATTTTTTTTTAAACTAAAACATTACTTAAATCCAAAATCAGTACCTCTTAAAACTTTACTCTAAACATATGATGTTATTTATGCTAAATATACATATTTTGATAATGATATCAAGTTTTAAGGTCTTAATAATTATAATCTATTAAAATATTGATTGCAAAAAAAAAAATTCTTTTTGTAAACTTGTATTTAAATACAGTTCTATCAAACTATACTAGAAGTTTTGTTTATTAGTTGTCAAAATTAACAATTTCAAAAATCATAACAAAATTTTTTTAATGAATTTTAGATATACCTGGGTGCTACGCAAAGAAATTAAAATTGATATCATATGAAACATCACTATGATACTTTGAATAGACCTAAATATTACCAATACTATGTTTTACAAATATTTTGCTTTCAGAATTAGTAGTAAGTAATATTATGTTTTATGCTATCATAGGAAATGCAAATTACAAATTGATGTCATATACATCGATAACTACAGGCGACTTAAAATAATGGATGATTATTAGTAATGCATTAGCCATTTAGGCATAAAAAATAGAAAAACCCTGAAGTACAATAAAAAATTTAGTCAAATTCATATTTTAAACCCACATGTTATTCTCTATATTTGTAATGGGTGATTTAACTAAACTTCTTAAAAAAAAAAAAAAAAAAAACAAATGATCTTAAGTTCATTCATAAGTCTATTATACACACAGACAAGAGAAAAAACAAATAATGTAGTAATGTGCCAATATTCTCTTAAGATAAAATATTAACTGTACATATATTTGTGATTAACGGAAATATTTATTTCTATCCTTTGTTGTTCTACATATGATATATTACAATTTATAAAATGTTTAATTTAATAAATACTGTAATAAATTCCTTAATATCTAAGTTTTATTTTTAAATAAACAAAATAGTTTAGATAATTCGTAGAATAATAATAACAGAATTAATATAAGGTTTGGTTATTTATTTATACTTATATACATGAATGAGACATTTAAAAAAATTTCTTATAAAAATGACTACTTACAAAGATTTAGGAACAAGCAAGCAGTATAGCTAATGCTTTAAGCCTAAAATTCCTTAAAAGCAATAAATTAAAAAAAATAATTGACTGCTTATATTTAAGTATTCATTATTAATTAACTTAATTAAATGTGAACCTAAAAATAAATTAATGATAATATCAATATAATGCTTTATATTAGAAAGAACTATAATACATTAATTGGTATAAATTATATTAATTGGAATTATATTGAAGAAATAGTTATGCCTATCTTAAAAAAAATTATCAGTCAGTTTTACGTATTTTGCGTCTATTCCTCAATAAAGGTTCATTTTCAGTTGGTTCATCGCTAGCTTGATCGTCCAACAATTCATCTTTAACGAGTTCATCATCATCGTCCTGAAATAATATTATATTTTATTACTTAATTTTAATAGCCAAATAGAAAATAATTAATAAACATAACAATTTTTTAGTTATAACTTACCGACTCTTGACCACTATCGCTGTTTTCAGCTTTTCTATCTTTAACTGGCATTTTATGGTTTGGAGGATAAACTAAATCGATAATACAGACCAACACCTAAAAGTAATCAAAATTAATATTATATATTTAGCAATGTAAAATACTACATAATATAATTAAGATTTCTATAATTTCTATGGTTATCTTAACGGGAATAATTGTTATAAAATAATAAATTAACGTAATAATTAACAGTTTATTAAAAAATGATAGAAAAAAAGTAATTATTTCATACACCTGATTAGATGTTACAAAAATAACAATAATTCCCAATTGTACAAAACATAGTAAAAAACTAGTGAAGAATATAAACTCTAATTGAAGACCATCATTATAATGTGCTATATAAAGTCTACTAATCATGTATCTAACATTAATAACACATTGTAATAATAATGTTTAAAAATCAACAAAACAAACTGTATCAAATTTAATATTTTTATTAAAAAATAACAATGAACAATTATATTTTTTAAATTTATCAAGTAACAAAATTCCAAAACAAATAAACAAAATTGTATACTTACTAAACCAAGTATGGCACCAATAAATATGGTGGCTATGGCAAATATCAAGTATGATCCCCAGGTGGGAAGGCCATACTCAGCCATCAGAGTTGAATGTAAAATCTAAATAAAAACAAATGATTAAAATATTAGATTAACTTTGTTAATTAATTATATTATAAAAATAAGTGATACTTACCCTAACTTTTTGTGAGAGTTTAAAGAATTGAGCAACTAAAGACATTTGAATTGAATTAGGAGATTTCCATGATGAAATTGTTTCTACAGTTTCCCATTTTCTTTCTCTTATAAATGATATCATAGAATCTTTATCGCGACCCATTTTATAGTATCTGAATACACCATTCTTAACACTAAAATGTGTAAAAAAATTAATTATTACTAAATCCAAATTAACAATACATATAAAGTAATTAAAATAAAATATTGAATAATTGTTCTCACTGAAAAATGGTAGGTAAAGTTGTAACAATAAAACGCCCAGTAAGTCCTGGTGATATTGTAATATCTGTACTTGCAACTTGAACGGATGAATGAATATCACACCATTTAGCAAATTCTCTCCATTCGGGTTCAAGTGACTTACAAGCAGGGCACCAAGGAGCATAGCTAAAATAAAATAAATAATCTAATTAATATTTAAATCATATACATAAATTAAAAACAAAAAATTATAGACTAGTACACAATTTTATTTAAGACTCATTATATATTTTAATAGTTTACTAAGAATAATAAAATTATATTCATTAATCAATTTTTGTATTACTATTCAAAATTAATACTATATTATAGGTAATTTCTTGGGTAAAAGTTACATTTAATAAATATATAATTTTATTTTTTATTTTTAGAGGAGTTAAGGTTTTAACTACTGTGGTTATTAGCCTGGTACTGTGGGGGGAGAGAACTGAGAGTCTGAGAAGCTAGCAACACTGGCCATTGCATACACTCAGAGCACTGGCACAACTGAGAGTAGACATTGTGCCATACCAAGCCACTTATTAAAATTAGAGCAGTCATTTGTTCTATTATCATTATATAAGAATATACATTATTCTATAACTAAGAATTAGAACCACAAAAGCATACTTTTATTATTAAGTATTTGTGTTATATACTATTATTATTATTATTACTTTTCCAGTTTGCAATGTTTAAAATAAACATACCTAGTTGAAATATTAGAAAATGAAAAATAAATTCAATTTAATAAAATATTTTAGCTATGTATGGGATAAACTAAATTCAGCCATAATACCAATTTCATAGATTAATTTTTTAACTTAACCAAATTAATTTAAAAAAATTTAAGTAGGTACTTAATATTGTAAACATCCACAAAAGAAAAGAAAAATGAATACTATATTTACAAGTTAAACCTCACTTATTATATAGTAGGTATATAAGTATGTATAATAAACAGTTATTAATAATTGAATACTTGATCTTTGGAATTAAGTAATACCTACTTACAACTTAGGTAAGTATATGTAATGAAATATTAGATTATACATTGCATCTAAAATATTGTAAAAATAACTAAAATGAACTTATTTGTTGAATTTAATTAAATAAATGATAATTGATAAGTATAATAAATAATAATATAAATTAAATATACAAAAATAGATAGTTTATACTTTGATGTTATTTTAGTTAGGTACTTAGTTTAGATTGTTAATTTATAGTTGACCAATTAAAACATACCTATATTTTTTTTTTTTTTTAAACAAAAAGTCAAGTATGCAAATATTTGCACAAATATGTACTTATCATGAAATTATAATTACCTATGTAGCATAATAACATGTAATTTATGATGCCTTTAAACTATTCACCATTAAATTAAATTAAATTAAATCATAATACAAATCTTATCTTACTGACAGTATGGCATAAAAAATATATACTAGTTTTGATAAGAACATGTTGAATAATAAATAACCTTATATAGATTGTTATTTTTTTTTTAAATTATCATTAAGAGGACGCCATACCCGCATGTGTTGTCTCTGTCCTATACACGCGTAATATAGTTAAAAACTGTTTTGCGCGGGACAACTTTAGTCTCTCGATATTTATGTCAAAATTACCAAAATTATAAATCCCATTGAGAAGAACTTTACCTGTGTCGTAGCGTTTTAGTTTTTTTGATAACATGAATACAATTAAATTTATCAGTTTGAGAACTTTAGGGTTTTTTCATTTAGGTAATTATTAAAAATTATTGGTGACCACTATAAAAACAATTAAAACGCTACGACACAGGTAAAGTTCTTCTCAATGCGATTTAAAATTTTGGTAATTTTGATATAAATATCAAGGGAGTAAAGTTATCCCGCGCAAGACAGTTTTTAGCTATGTTACGCGTGTATAAGACAGAGACATCACATGCAAGTATGGCCTCCTCTTAATATAATTTAAAGGAGTAATTTTCTTTATACATATGCGTATAAAAGAAAAAACATTTTAAACAATTTAAGAGATTTTAGAAATTGCTACACTAGTATATGTGTTTTCCTTATTAGTAACGCTTTTAGTTAGTCAAAATATTAACTATAACACAGAAATGCAGCTCTGGTGTCTGGATGCAATAAACCAGTGTTTCCCAATCTTTTTGCAATGGCGGTGCATAAATTTATACTTTATTGGGTGCGCCACCCCCTGCTAAAAAATAAAAATAAAACTAGGTATATACCTATATTCTATACATATATATATATATACATATTTTAAATAAGTATATATAATTTTATGTATTATAAAATGTAAAATACAATATAGGTACCTATTGAATAATAATAACATAATAAATAAATAAAATAAATTATAAAAAAATACAAAAAATTAGGAAAAATATGAAAATAACCGTAATCGTAACCGCGAGTCGCGACCCATGGTTTGGAAAACGCTGCAATAGACTATAGACATTGATGGTAAGTGTGCTTAACAGTATTTTTTCAGTATTTTTCAGTTTAATGAAAATATGTTGTAATAGGTATTATAGGTACAAGGTAAAATAATATTGTGCTAGCTAATGTACACGAGACATGTTATTTTAAAACAATCGAACTGTAAACTAATGTCTTTCGACAAAAACTATTACCATAAAGTCTACCTCTGGTTTATTATATTAATTTTTGGAACAAATGTCATAACCCATCTAAGGGTTGAGAATTGAAGTTGCAATATTTCCCATGAATAATAAAAGCTTTGTATAAACTGTATAACACAAATCAGAATTTATAATATTTACTAATATCTTTGCCTAGAGCAAAGACTTTCTTATATTATATAATATAATACCATTAATATTATGCACTAAAGCTTTAAAAATATGTTTACTCTACCTATATGGTTTAGGTAAATATTAAATAGGTAAGAATAAACTAAAATTAATTCATAAATATGTCAACTTAAATAGCTAAATAAAAAAATTAAAATCACTTCTCGTTTTGTTCATGGGAAACTAGGTAATTCTGCAAAAGACATATTTTATTTTAATATTATTATTTTGTTAATATTTAAATATGTATAAATAAATGAAATTATAAAACTAATTGTATGCTTCTATAACATGCGACACGATCAACAAGAAACACAATGCGAATGCATTAAAGTCTTTGCTCTATTGATATTACTTGTAATAAATAACTTAGTTTACAATTTATGAGAGTTAAGAAATGTGTAGGATCTCATTGTAAAAATATAGTTAATCATGGTGAGTTAGTATGGACTCAGTAGATAAAAAAATAAACTGTTAAACGAAATTTGTCCAGTAGTAATTACGTTAATAAAATTCTATACTTGAATTCTTATAATAGGATAGATTTGCGAGGAATTCAAAACCAAACGGGTAAAATTAAATTATTGTGATCATCTTTACCATCTCAACCACTTGTCACAGTATAAATAACGTCCACGTTGTCGCCTACATGACAGCGCGTCTTGAGAACAATTATTGTTCACCCACACAAACACAACTCATACACGCTCGCCCCTGTGAAAAATATATCGCCGTGAAAAACGATTGCCGATCGCAAATAGTATGGCGTTTCTCCGCCGCGCTCGGTTACTTTTGCCAACGTACGAAAGCCAAAGACAATAATATTGTAAAATTGTATTGCCTATAATAATATTATTGTTTCCAAAAACCAAAAACTAGGTACACTGCAACAAGGTATACTTACAACAACACCATCCACTCGTCGTTCAGCACGTTCGTCCAGTTGTTCTCGTCCAGTTCCAACGAATGGTGATTGCGCGTCACGTGCACATCCTCGTGTCCGGCGTCTACGTCGTTGGTGGTCAACACGCACAGCCCTTGGCACAACGACCCGATGACCAGCAAGAATACCGCAAAGAGAGGCTTGGACATTTTATCGAGACGTGAAACGCGTAGGCTGCTAAAAAAAAAAAACGTTACGTGTACCGCGATCGGTGTGTGGAATGCGATGCGATGGCGACGCGATCGGTCGGCGTGGGTTTTCGAACGGGCGCGAACAAAGGGGAGCAGCGGCGATAAAACCGTTTTTTTTTTCTCTGCTGCGCTCGGGACAGCGATCGACCGGGGTTTGTCGGCGGGGGAGGGGAAAAAAATTTAAAAAAACGAAACGAAAAAAGGTCCACCGATTCACGGGCACGTTTACGGGAAAACGCGTGTATTCGAATCACCAGCGTTTGGCCCCGCGTAAACAACAACGACGACGACGACTACTTACAACAACAACAGTCGACACGCAACACGGATATTACGATATTAACCACTGCTGCTGCGAGGTGGGAATCTCGAATCACCTACGTATGAAAACGCCGTGCGTACGCGCCGCGGTGAACACAGTGAACAGTGTGACTATAGTGTGAGTGAGAACAGACAACTCCACTACGGTGACCGGTGTTGTACACGAATCACGGGGCGGCGTCGGCGCGGCGGTGGGTAAACGACATCCGCACCACCCGACGACGCGAGACGCCACCGCTGTATAATTATAATTATTATTATTATTATATTATTATTGTCATGACGTCGTTGTAGGACGCGACTCGCAGTGCCTACTGCAGTAGTGCTACACTACAGCCACTTCCACCACCACTACTACTACTACTACTACTACTACTACTACTACTACTTCCACTACTACGTTTTTTTTAGGTTTAACCCAGTCATGGGTTTTCTCTTCGTTTTATTTACGATAAAGTTTTCACGAGTATATTAATGCCCTCCAAAAATGTCGTTTTTTTTTTGATATATTTTGTTTTCGAGAGTAGGTACAACTAATGAGTAATAAGGAACTTTGTGTTAAATTTTCAAAGTTATTTAGGAGTAAAAAAAAAATACTAAAAAATAATTTAATGGTTTAAATTTTTAATTGCACCGCCCAATGTTTGAAAATTTTACACGAGATGATATTTTCTCATAGATAAGAGTAAATATTATTACAAATGTACAAATGTGAAATATAATGTGTAACCTAAGACCTAACCTATAGCCTATATAAATGGTTGGTGGTTGTTTTATAATATTACAATATTATATAATTTAGCTGGCGTGCGGTCACTGCAGGGTATATGGGCAGTATTGAGTATAGGTACATAATATTTTTAATTGTAATTTAGTGTCTCCGAGTGCGGAACACCACACTAGATTATACCGTGACAAAATAATAATATTATATAATAGTACGTGCGTATTATAAATTATAATTATGTGATACGATTTATAACGCGCGTTGCTTGCAACAGTATAATATAATATATCCGTCACAGTCGACGGGCCATCGCGGCGTTTCGACTTCCGACCGTAACTATTGCAGTTTTGGCTTTTACTTATCAAAATTCACAATACGACTACAACAACTGTTGAAGTACAGGTAGGTACTATGTGTATTGGAGTCCATGCGCGACGGCGTGTAAGGCCAACTCGCTGTTTGCCGAACGTATACATAATATTATATATTAGCTAGGTACCTACCTACCTATACGATCAAAGGCGTAGCCAGGATTTTTTTCTGGCTAAACACTTTTAACATGAGTTATTGAAAATCAAAAACAAAAAACAAAAATTAATAAACACTTTTTTAACTCAAATTATTCTATTATACAATTAATAACAAAAAATATATCAGTAAAATTTTTAAGACAATTTCCATAATTAAACTTAAATATTTCAAAACAGTATAAAAAATACAGACAATGGGAGAGGCTATAGCCCCTTTAGCCCTCCCCTTGGCTATGCCACGACTGTATACGATAGTCCTACTCGAGTTATTATCTACATAATATATTAATATACTCACACCAGCGTATTTTTCACAATCGCCAACAAATCGCGATCCTAAAATGTACAAAATAATGACAACCGCTACAGCAGGGACCGCGGTGCTCGTGCTGCAATAATTTATATAATAATAATTAACGTTCGTTATTATCAGGGCCTCATTTAAGAACTGGGCGCCAGTAGGCTAGGCTAGGGTTGATTTGGCACCCCTAAGTTCTACATTCGTAAAAAACAAAAAATTTTGGCACCCCAAATTTAACCATTGGCCGATTGGCGCCCTATAAGCTGTAGCCTACTTAGCCTATACATTGGTTAATCAGGCCCTGGTTATTATTATTATTATTATTATTTTTGTTCTAAAGTGAATTTGTAAACTACAGATGCGTTACAATTAGACGTAGAGATCATCTATTTAGATCTCAGAATGGTTTTTAATGTTTTCGTGATCATACAAATAACAGTATGATGGCATACTGCTGGATCACCAAAAATCCCAGAGTACTATTAATTGTATGTGTGATTTACCCAAGTACCCAACACAATAAAAAAAAAAAGCGGGCAAGTGGGTACCGCTCTGCTGTACATTAGGTGCCGTGTGGATCACTATATATTGTAGGACGGTTAAATTTGAATCCAACGATAATTATCATTGTATACGAAAAACGATTCTGAACGAAGATAATTTGTCAGCCTAGGATATAATTTTCAGTGGTTGGTAAAAAGGTGGTATATGTTTTAATGGCCTGAATACGTCAAAATTTAAGTTATTTTATAATTATTGTAAGCTAAATTTATTAAATTTTCAACTCTTAGATACTTATACAAAAATATTTTTA